>CM065481.1:36917473-36942975 GCA_032873175.1 Leptopilina drosophilae
CGAATGAAAACCGCTTTTTGGAGCACTATTTAGCTGCAATATAGGAAATTTTAATAAATTGAGTAAAAAATTGAAATTTTGAAATTTTATATAGAAAAAAAGCAAAAAATCAACAATTTTTTGTTTTTCGGAAAATTTTAAAATTGTTCAGAAAATGAATTTGCGCGTGAAAATCTTTAGAAAAGTAACCAAGAAAATTAATTTCAGTCAAAAAATGAGATTGCTCAACTTTTTTTATTTCAAAACTTCTAAAAATCGTCGAAATTCAAGATTCTTTAATTTACTGTGCAAAAATGGACGAAAAAAACGACGATTTTTCAATTTTGAAAAAAATTTTAAAATCGAATGAAAACCGCTTTTTGGAGCACTATTTAGCTGCAATATAGGAAATTTTTATAAATTGAGTGAAAAATTGAAATTTTGAAATTTTATATAGAAAAAAAGCAAAAAATCGACAATTTTTTGTTTTTCGGAAAATTTTAAAATCGTTCAGAAAATAAATTTGCGCGTGAAAATCTTTAGAAAAAAAACGAACAAAATCAATTTTAGTCGAAAAATGAGATTGCTCAACTTTTTTTATTTCAAAATTTCTAAAAATCGTCGAAATTCAAGATTTTTCTATTTACTGTGCAAAAATGGACGAAAAAAACGACGATTTTTCAATTTTAAAAAAAATTTTGAAATCAAATGAAAACCGCTTTTTGGAGCACTGTTAAGATGCAATATAAGAAATTTTTATAAATTGAGTGAAAAATTGAAATTTTGAAATTTTATATAGAAAAAAAGCAAAAAATCGACAATTTTTTGTTTTTCGGAAAATTTTAAAATCGTTCAGAAAATGAATTTGCGCGTGAAAATCTTTAGAAAAATAACGAACAAAATCAATTTTAGTCGAAAAATGAGATTGCTCAACTTTTTTTATTTCAAAATTTCTAAAAATCGTCGAAATTCAAGATTTTTCTATTTACTGTGCAAAAATGGACGAAAAAAACGACGATTTTTCAATTATGAAAAAAATTTTGAAATCGAATGAAAACCGCTTTTTTGAGCACTGTTAAGATGCAATATAAGAAATTTCTATAAATTGAGCGAAAAATTGAAATTTTGAAATTTTATATAGAAAAAAATCAAAAAATCGACAATTTTTGTTTTTCGGAAAATTTTAAAATCGTTCAGGAAAATGAATTTGCGCGTGAAAATCTTTAGAAAAATAACTAACAAACTCAATTTCAGTCGAAAAATGAGATTGCTCAACTTTTATTATTTCAAAATTTCTAAAAATCGTCGAAATTCAAGATTTTTTCTATTTACTCTCCAAAAATCGACGAAAAACACGACCATTTTTCAATTCAGAAAAAAATTTTGAAATCGAATGAAAACCGCTTTTTGGAGCACTATTTAGCTGCAATATAGGAAATTTTTATAAATTGAGTGAAAAATTGAAATTTTGAAATTTTATATAGAAAAAAAGCAAAAAATCGACAATTTTTTGTTTTTCGGAAAATTTTAAAATCGTTCAGAAAATGAATTTGCGCGTGAAAATCTTTAGAAAAAAAACGAACAAAATCAATTTTAGTCGAAAAATGAGATTGCTCAACTTTTTTTATTTCAAAATTTCTAAAAATCGTCGAAATTCAAGATTTTTCAATTTACTGTGCAAAAATAAACTAAAAAAAACGACGATTTTTCAATATAGAAAAAAATTTTTAAATCGAATGAAAACCCCTTTTTTGAACATTTTTGAACAAAAGCTGTAATATAAGAAATTGTTATAAATTGAGTGAAAAATTGAAATTTTGAAATTTTATATAGAAAAAAAGCAAAAAATCGACAATTTTTTGTTTTTCGGAAAATTTTAAAATCGTTCAGAAAATGAATTTGCGCGTGAAAATCTTTAGAAAAATAACGAACAAAATCAATTTCAGTCGAAAAATGAGATTGCTCAACTTTTTTTATTTCAAAATTTCTAAAAATCGTCGAAATTCAAGATTTTTCAATTTACTGTGCAAAAATGGACGAAAAAAACGACGATTTTTCAATTTTGAAAAAAATTTTAAAATCGAATGAAAACCGCTTTTTGGAGCACTATTTAGCTGCAATATAGGAAATTTTTATAAATTGAGTGAAAAATTGAAATTTTGAAATTTTATATAGAAAAAAAGCAAAAAATCGACAATTTTTTGTTTTTCGGAAAATTTTAAAATCGTTCAGAAAATGAATTTGCGCGTGAAAATCTTTAGAAAAAAAACGAACAAAATCAATTTTAGTCGAAAAATGAGATTGCTCAACTTTTTTTATTTCAAAATTTCTAAAAATCGTCGAAATTCAAGATTTTTCTATTTACTGTGCAAAAATGGACGAAAAAAACGACGATTTTTCAATTATGAAAAAAATTTTGAAATCGAATGAAAACCGCTTTTTTGAGCACTGTTAAGATGCAATATAAGAAATTTCTATAAATTGAGCGAAAAATTGAAATTTTGAAATTTTATATAGAAAAAAAGCAAAAAATCGACAATTTTTTGTTTTTCGGAAAATTTTAAAATCGTTCAGAAAATGAAATTGCGCGTGAAAATCTTTAGAAAAATAACGAACAAAATCAATTTCAGTCGAAAAATGAGATTGCTCAACTTTTTTTATTTCTAAATTTCTAAAAATCGTCGAAATTCAAGATTTTTCTATTTACTGTGCAAAAATGGACGAAAAAAACGACGATTTTTCAATTTTGAAAAAAATTTTAAAATCGAATGAAAACCGCTTTTTGGAGCACTATTTAGCTGCAATATAGGAAATTTTTATAAATTGAGTGAAAAATTGAAATTTTGAAATTTTATATAGAAAAAAAGCAAAAAATCGACAATTTTTTGTTTTTCGGAAAATTTTAAAATCGTTCAGAAAATGAATTTGCGCGTGAAAATCTTTAGAAAAAAAACGAACAAAATCAATTTTAGTCGAAAAATGAGATTGCTCAACTTTTTTTATTTCAAAATTTCTAAAAATCGTCGAAATTCAAGATTTTTCAATTTACTGTGCAAAAATGGACGAAAAAAACGACGATTTTTCAATTTTGAAAAAAATTTTGAAATCGAATGAAAACCGCTTTTTTGAGCACTGTTTAGCTGCAATATAAGAAATTTTTATAAATTGAGTGAAAAATTGAAATTTTGAAATTTTATATAGAAAAAAAGCAAAAAATCGACAATTTTTTGTTTTTCGGAAAATTTTAAAATCGTTCAGAAAATGAAATTGCGCGTGAAAATCTTTAGAAAAATAACGAACAAAATCAATTTTAGTCGAAAAATGAGATTGCTCAACTTTTTTTATTTCTAAATTTCTAAAAATCGTCGAAATTCAAGATTTTTCTATTTACTGTGCAAAAATGGACGAAAAAAACGACGATTTTTCAATTTTGAAAAAAATTTTGAAATCGAATGAAAACCGCTTTTTTGAGCACTGTTAAGATGCAATATAAGAAATTTTTATAAATTGAGTGAAAAATTGAAATTTTGAAATTTTATATAGAAAAAAGCAAAAAATCGACAATTTTTTGTTTTTCGGAAAATTTTAAAATCGTTCAGAAAATGAATTTGCGCGTGAAAATCTTTAGAAAAAAAACGAACAAAATCAATTTTAGTCGAAAAATGAGATTGCTCAACTTTTTTTATTTCAAAATTTCTAAAAATCGTCGAAATTCAAGATTTTTCTATTTACTGTGCAAAAATGGACGAAAAAAACGACGATTTTTCAATTATGAAAAAAATTTTGAAATCGAATGAAAACCGCTTTTTTGAGCACTGTTAGGATGCAATATAAGAAATTTTTATAAATTGAGCGAAAAATTGAAATTTTGAAATTTTATATAGAAAAAAAGCAAAAAATCGACAATTTTTTGTTTTTCGGAAAATTTTAAAATCGTTCAGGAAAATGAAGTTGCGCGTGAAAATCTTTAGAAAAATAACGAACAAAATCAATTTCAGTCGAAAAATGAGATTGCTCAACTTTTTTTATTTCAAAATTTCTAAAAATCGTCGAAATTCAAGATTTTTCTATTTACTGTGCAAAAATGGGCAAAAAAAACGACGATTTTTCAATTCAGAAAAAAATTTTAAAATCGAATGAAAACCGCTTTTTGGAGCACTATTTAGCTGCAATATAGGAAATTTTTATAAATTGAGTGAAAAATTGAAATTTTGAAATTTTATATAGAAAAAAAGCAAAAAATCGACAATTTTTTGTTTTTCGGAAAATTTTAAAATCGTTCAGAAAATGAATTTGCGCGTGAAAATCTTTAGAAAAAAAACGAACAAAATCAATTTTAGTCGAAAAATGAGATTGCTCAACTTTTTTTATTTCAAAATTTCTAAAAATCGTCGAAATTCAAGATTTTTCAATTTACTGTGCAAAAATGGACGAAAAAAACGACGATTTTTCAATTTTGAAAAAAAATTTAAAATCGAATGAAAACTGCTTTTTTAAGCACTGTTTAGCTGCAATATAAGAAATTTCTATAAATTGAGCGAAAAATTGAAATTTTGAAATTTTATATAGAAAAAAAGCAAAAAATCGACAATTTTTTGTTTTTCGGAAAATTTTAAAATCGTTCAGAAAATGAATTTGCGCGTGAAAATCTTTGGAAAAATAACGAACAAAATCAATTTCAGTCGAAAAATGAGATTGCTCAACTTTTTTTATTTCAAAATTTCTAAAAATCGTCGAAATTCAAGATTTTTCAATTTACTGTGCAAAAATGGACGAAAAAAACGACGACTTTTCAATTTTGAAAAAAATTTTAAAATCGAATAAAAACCGCTTTTTGGAGCACTATTTAGCTGCAATATAGGAAATTTTTATAAATTGAGCGAAAAATTGAAATTTTGAAATTTTATATAGAAAAAAAGCAAAAAATCGACAATTTTTTGTTTTTCGGAAAATTTTAAAATCGTTCAGAAAATGAATTTGCGCGTGAAAATCTTTAGAAAAATAACGAACAAAATCAATTTCAGTCGAAAAATGAGATTGCTCAACTTTTTTTATTTCTAAATTTCTAAAAATCGTCGAAATTCAAGATTTTTCAATTTACTGTGCAAAAATGGACGAAAAAAACGACGACTTTTCAATTTTGAAAAAAATTTTAAAATCGAATGAAAACCGCTTTTTGGAGCACTATTTAGCTGCAATATAGGAAATTTTTATAAATTGAGTGAAAAATTGAAATTTTGAAATTTTATATAGAAAAAAAGCAAAAAATCGACAATTTTTTGTTTTTCGGAAAATTTTAAAATCGTTCAGAAAATGAATTTGCGCGTGAAAATCTTTAGAAAAAAAACGAACAAAATCAATTTTAGTCGAAAAATGAGATTGCTCAACTTTTTTTATTTCAAAATTTCTAAAAATCGTCGAAATTCAAGATTTTTCTATTTACTGTGCAAAAATGGACGAAAAAAACGACGATTTTTCAATTATGAAAAAAATTTTGAAATCGAATGAAAACCGCTTTTTTGAGCACTGTTAAGATGCAATATAAGAAATTTCTATAAATTGAGCGAAAAATTGAAATTTTGAAATTTTATATAGAAAAAAAGCAAAAAATCGACAATTTTTTGTTTTTCGGAAAATTTTAAAATCGTTCAGAAAATGAATTTGCGCGTGAAAATCTTTAGAAAAATAACGAACAAAATCAATTTCAGTCGAAAAATGAGATTGCTCAACTTTTTTTATTTCAAAATTTCTAAAAATCGTCGAAATTCAAGATTTTTCAATTTACTGTGCAAAAATGGACGAAAAAAACGACGATTTTTCAATTCAGAAAAAAATTTTAAAATCGAATGAAAACCGCTTTTTGGAGCACTATTTAGCTGCAATATAGGAAATTTTTATAAATTGAGTGAAAAATTGAAATTTTGAAATTTTATATAGAAAAAAAGCAAAAAATCGACAATTTTTTGTTTTTCGGAAAATTTTAAAATCGTTCAGAAAATGAATTTGCGCGTGAAAATCTTTAGAAAAAAAACGAACAAAATCAATTTTAGTCGAAAAATGAGATTGCTCAACTTTTTTTATTTCAAAATTTCTAAAAATCGTCGAAATTCAAGATTTTTCTATTTACTGTGCAAAAATGGACGAAAAAAACGACGATTTTTCAATTTTGAAAAAAATTTTGAAATCGAATGAAAACCGCTTTTTGGAGCACTATTTAGCTGCAATATAGGAAATTTTTATAAATTGAGTGAAAAATTGAAATTTTGAAATTTTATATAGAAAAAAAGCAAAAAATCGACAATTTTTTGTTTTTCGGAAAATTTTAAAATCGTTCAGAAAATGAATTTGCGCGTGAAAATCTTTAGAAAAATAACGAATAAAATCAATTTCAGTCGAAAAATGAGATTGCTCAACTTTTTTTATTTCAAAATTTCTAAAAATCGTCGAAATTCAAGATTTTTCAATTTACTTTGCAAAAATGGACGAAAAAAACGACGATTTTTCAATTTTGAAAAAAATTTTAAAATTAAATGAAAACCGCTTTTTGGAGCACTATTTAGCTGCAATATAGTAAATTTTTATAAATTGAATGAAAAATTGAAATTTTGAAATTTTATATAGAAAAAAAGCAAAAAATCGACAATTTTTTGTTTTTCGGAAAATTTTAAAATCGTTCAGAAAATGAAGTTGCGCGTGAAAATCTTTAGAAAAATAACGAACAAAATCAATTTCAGTCGAAAAATGAGATTGCTCAACTTTTTTTATTTCTAAATTTCTAAAAATCGTCGAAATTCAAGATTTTTCAATTTACTGTGCAAAAATGGACGAAAAAAACGACGATTTTTCAATTATGAAAAAAATTTTGAAATCGAATGAAAACCGCTTTTTTGAGCACTGTTAAGATGCAATATAAGGAATTTCTATAAATTGAGCGAAAAATTGAAATTTTGAAATTTTATATAGAAAAAAAGCAAAAAATCGACAATTTTTTGGTTTTCGGAAAATTTTAAAATCGTTCAGAAAATGAATTTGCGCGTGAAAATCTTTAGAAAAATAACGAACAAAATCAATTTCAGTCGAAAAATGAGATTGCTCAACTTTTTTTATTTCTAAATTTCTAAAAATCGTCGAAATTCAAGATTTTTCTATTTACTGTGCAAAAATGGACGAAAAAAACGACGATTTTTCAATTATGAAAAAAATTTTGAAATCGAATGAAAACCGCTTTTTTGAGCACTATTTAGCTGCAATATAAGAAATTTTTATAAATTGAGTGAAAAATTGAAATTTTGAAATTTTATATAGAAAAAAAAGCAAAAAAATCGACAACTTTTTGTTTTTCGGAAAATTTTAAAATCGTTCAGAAAATAAATTTGCGCGTGAAAATCTTTAGAAAAAAAACGAACAAAATCAATTTTAGTCGAAAAATGAGATTGCTCAACTTTTTTTATTTCAAAATTTCTAAAAATCGTCGAAATTCAAGATTTTTCTATTTACTGTGCAAAAATGGACGAAAAAAACGACGATTTTTCAATTTTAAAAAAAATTTTGAAATCAAATGAAATCCGCTTTTTGGAGCACTATTTAGCTGCAATATAAGAAATTTTTATAAATTGAGTGAAAAATTGAAATTTTGAAATTTTATATAGAAAAAAAGCAAAAAATCGACAATTTTTTGTTTTTCGGAAAATTTTAAAATCGTTCAGAAAATGAATTTACTCGTGAAAATCTTTAGGAAAATAACGAACAAAATAATTTCAGTCGAAAAATGCGATAACGCAACTTTTTTTTAAATTTCCAAAAAGCTAAGAAATTTACGATTTTTTCAATTTCATGTGCTAAAAGAAAAAAAAATGATACGAAAAAAACGACGATTTTTAAAATTAGAATAATTTTTTAAATCGAATGAAAACATCTTTTTAAAGCACCGTTCAGTTGGAAAATTTTATAAATTAAATGAAAAATTAAAATTTTGATAATTTATGTAGAAGAAAGCAAAAAATCGACAAATTTTTGATTTATGGAAAATTTTAAAATCGTTCAGAAAAATAAATTTTTGTGTAGAAATCTTTAGGAAAATAAACAAGAAAATCAATTTTAATCCAAAAATGCGATAGCGCAACTTATTTTATTTCAAAATTTCTAAAAATCGTCGAAATTCAAGATTTTTCTATTTACTGTGCAAAAATGGACGAAAAAAACGACGATTTTTCAATTTTGAAAAAAATTTTGAAATCAAAGGAAACCGCTTTTTTGAGCACTGTTAAGATGCAATATAAAAAATTTTTATAAATTGAGTGAAAAATTGAAATTTTGAAATTTTATATAGAAAAAAAGCAAAAAATCGACAATTTTTTGTTTTTCGGAAAATTTTAAAATCGTTCAGAAAATGAAGTTGCGCGTGAAAATCTTTAGAAAAAAATCAATTTCAGTCGAAAAATGAGATTGCTCAACTTTTTTTATTTCAAAATTTCTAAAAATCGTCGAAATTCAAGATTTTTCTATTTACTGTGCAAAAATGGACGAAAAAAACGACGATTTTTCAATTTTGAAAAAAATTTTGAAATCGAATGAAAACCGCTTTTTTGAGCACTGTTAAGATGCAATATAAGAAATTTCTATAAATTGAGCGAAAAATTGAAGTTTTGAAATTTTATATAGAAAAAAAGCAAAAAATCGACAATTTTTTGTTTTCGGAAAATTTTAAAATCGTTCAGGAAAATAAAGTTGCGCGTGAAAATGTTTAGAAAAATAACGAACAAAATCAATTTCAGTCGAAAAATGAGATTGCTCAACTTTTTTTATTTCAAAATTTCTAAAAATCGTCGAAATTCAAAATTTTTCTATTTACTGTGCAAAAATGGGCAAAAAAAACGACGATTTTTCAATTCAGAAAAAAATTTTAAAATCGAATGAAAACCGCTTTTTGGAGCACTATTTAGCTGCAATATAGGAAATTTTTATAAATTGAGTGAAAAATTGAAATTTTGAAATTTTATATAGAAAAAAAGCAAAAAATCGACAATTTTTTTGTTTTTCGGAAAATTTTAAAATCGTTCAGAAAATGAATTTGCGCGTGAAAAATCTTTAGAAAAAAAACGAACAAAAATCAATTTTAGTCTAAAAATGAGATTGCTCAACTTTTTTTATTTCAAAATTTCTAAAAATCGTCGAAATTCAAGATTTTTCAATTTACTGTGCAAAAATGGACGAAAAAAACGACGATTTTTCAATTTTGAAAAAAAATTTAAAATCGAATGAAAACTGCTTTTTTAAGCACTGTTTAGCTGCAATATAAGAAATTTCTATAAATTGAGCGAAAAATTGAAATTTTGAAATTTTATATAGAAAAAAAGCAAAAAATCGACAATTTTTTGTTTTTCGGAAAATTTTAAAATCGTTCAGAAAATGAATTTGCGCGTGAAAATCTTTGGAAAAATAACGAACAAAATCAATTTCAGTCGAAAAATGAGATTGCTCAACTTTTTTTATTTCTAAATTTCTAAAAATCGTCGAAATTCAAGATTTTTCAATTTACTGTGCAAAAATGGACGAAAAAAACGACGACTTTTCAATTTTGAAAAAAATTTTAAAATCGAATAAAAACCGCTTTTTGGAGCACTATTTAGCTGCAATATAGGAAATTTTTATAAATTGAGTGAAAAATTGAAATTTTGAAATTTTATATAGAAAAAAAGCAAGAAATCGACAATTTTTTGTTTTTCGGAAAATTTTAAAATCGTTCAGAAAATGAATTTGCGCGTGAAAATCTTTAGAAAAAAAACGAACAAAATCAATTTTAGTCGAAAAATGAGATTGCTCAACTTTTTTTATTTCAAAATTTCTAAAAATCGTCGAAATTCAAGATTTTTCAATTTACTGTGCAAAAATGGACGAAGAAAACGACGATTTTTCAATTATGAAAAAATTTTGAAATCGAATGAAAACCGCTTTTTTGAGCACTGTTTTAGCTGCAATATAAGGAAATTTCTATAAATTGAGCGAAAAAAATTGAAATTTTGAAATTTTATATAGAAAAAAAAAAGCAAAAATCGACAATTTTTTGTTTTTCGGAAAATTTTTAAAATCGTTTCAGAAAATGAATTTGCGCGTGAAAATTCTTTAGAAAAAAAACGAAACAAAATCAATTTTAGTCGAAAAAATGAGATTGCTCAACTTTTTTTATTTCAAAATTTCTAAAAAAATCGTCGTCGAAATTCAAGATTTTTCTATTTTACTTGTGCAAAAATGGACGAAAAAAACGACGATTTTTCAATTATGAAAAAATATTTTGAAATCGAATGAAAACCGCTTTTTTGAGCACTGTTAAGATGCAATATAAAGAAAATTTCTATAAATTGAGCGAAAAAATTGAAATTTTGAAATTTTATATATAGAAAAAAAGCAAAAAATCGACAATTTTTTGGTTTTTCGGAAAATTTTAAAATCGTTCAGAAAAATGAATTTGCGCGTGAAAATCTTTAGAAAAAATAACGAACAAAATCAATTTCAGTCGAAAAAAATGAGATTGCTCAACTTTTTTTATTTCAAAATTTCTAAAAATCGTCGAAAATTCAAGATTTTTCTATTTACTGTGCAAAAATGGGACGAAAAAAACGACGATTTTTCAATTATGAAAAAAATTTTGAAATCGAATAAAAACCGCTTTTTTGAGCACTGTTAAGATGCAATATAAGAAATTTCTATAAATTGAGCGAAAAATTGAAATTTTGAAATTTTATATAGAAAAAAAGCAAAAAATCGACAATTTTTTGTTTTTCGGAAAATTTTAAAATCGTTCAGAAAATGAATTTGCGCGTGAAAATCTTTAGAAAAATAACGAATAAAATCAATTTCAGTCGAAAAATGAGATTGCTCAACTTTTTTATTTCTAAATTTCTAAAAATCGTCGAAATTCAAGATTTTTCTATTTTACTGTGCAAAAATGGACGAAAAAAACGACGATTTTTTCAATTTTGAAAAAAAATTTTGAAATCGAATGAAAACCCGCTTTTTTGGAGCACTATTTAGCTGCAATATAGTGAATTTTATAAATTGAGTGAAAAAATTGAAATTTTGAAATTTTTTATATAGAAAAAAAGCAAAAAAATCGACAATTTTTTGTTTTTCGGAAAATTTTAAAATCGTTCAGAAAATGAATTTGGCGCGTGAAAATCTTTAGAAAAATAACGAATAAAATCAATTTTCAGTCGAAAAATGAGATTGCTCAACTTTTTTTTATTTCAAAATTTCTAAAAAAATCGTCGAAAATTCAAGATTTTTCAATTTACTGTGCAAAAATGGACGAAAAAAACGACGATTTTTCAATTTTGAAAAAAATTTTTAAAATTGAATGAAAAACCGCTTTTTGGAAGCACTATTTAGCTGCAATATAGTAAATTTTTATAAATTGAATGAAAAATTAAAATTTTGAAATTTTATATAGAAAAAAAGCAAAAAATCGACAATTTTTTGTTTTTCGGAAAATTTTAAAATCGTTCAGAAAATGAATTTGCGCGTGAAAATCTTTAGAAAAATAACGAACAAAATCAATTTCAGTCGAAAAATGAGATTGCTCAACATTTTTTATTTCTAAATTTCTAAAAAATCGTCGAAATTCAAGATTTTTCAATTTACTGTGCAAAAATGGACGAAAAAAACGACGATTTTTTAAATTATGAAAAAATTTTTGAAAACGAATGAAAACCGCTTTTTTGAGCACTGTTAAGCTGCAATATAGTAAATTTCTATAAATTGAGCGAAAAATTGAAATTTTGAAATTTTATATAGAAAAAAAGCAAAAAATCGACAATTTTTTGGTTTTCGGAAAATTTTAAAATCGTTCAGAAAATGAATTTGCGCGTGAAAATCTTTAGAAAAATAACGAACAAAATCAATTTCAGTCGAAAAATGAGATTGCTCAACTTTTTTTATTTCTAAATTTCTAAAAATCGTCGTCCGAAATTCAAGATTTTTCTATTTACTGTGCAAAAATGGACGAAAAAAACGACGATTTTTCAATTTTGAAAAAAATTTTGAAATCGAATGAAAACCGCTTTTTGGAGCACTATTTAGCTGCAATATAGGAAATTTTTATAAATTGAGTGAAAAAATTGAAATTTTGAAATTTTATATAGAAAAAAAGCAAAAAAATCGACAATTTTTTTGTTTTTCGGAAAATTTTAAAATCGTTCAGAAAAATGAATTTGCGCGTTGAAAATCTTTAGAAAAAATAACGAAACAAAATCAATTTCAGTCGAAAAAATGAGATTGCCCTCCAACTTTTTTTATTTCAAAATTTCTAAAAATCGTCCGAAATTCAAGATTTTTTCAATTTACTGTGCAAAAATGGACGAAAAAAAACGAACGATTTTTCAATTTTGAAAAAAAAATTTTTAAAAATCGAATGAAAACCGCTTTTTTGAGCACTGTTTAGCTGCAATATAAGAAATTTCTATAAAATTGAGCGAAAAAATTGAAATTTTGAAATTTTATATAGAAAAAAAAGCAAAAAAATCGACAATTTTTTGTTTTTCGGAAAATTTTAAAATCGTTCAGAAAATGAATTTGCGCGTGAAAATCTTTAGAAAAATAACGAACAAAAATCAATTTCAGTCGAAAAATGAGATTGCTCAACTTTTTTTTATTTCTAAATTTCTAAAAATCGTCGCGAAATTCAAGATTTTTCAATTTATACTGTGCAAAAATGGACGAAAAAAAACGACGATTTTTCAATTTTGAAAAAAAAAATTTTAAAATCGAATGAAAAACCGCTTTTTTAAGCACTGTTTAGCTGCAATATAAGAAATTTTCTATAAATTGAGTGAAAAATTGAAATTTTGAAATTTTATATAGAAAAAAAGCAAAAAAAAATCGACAATTTTTTGTTTTTCGGAAAATTTTAAAATCGTTCAGAAAATGAATTTGCGCGTGAAAATCTTTAGAAAAATAACGAACAAAATCAATTTCAGTCGAAAAATGAGATTGCTCAACTTTTTTTATTTCAAAATTTCTAAAAATCGTCGAAAATTCAAGATTATTTCAATTTACTGTGCAAAAATGGACGAAAAAAAACGACGATTTTTCAATTTTGAAAAAAATTTAAAATCGAATGAAAACCGCTTTTTGGAGCACTATTTAGCTGCATTATAGGATATTTTTATAAATTGAGTGAAATATTGATATTTTGAAATTTTATATAAAAAAATGCAAAAAATCGACAATTTTTTGTTTTTCGGAAAATTTAAAAAATCGTTCAGAAAATGAATTTGCGCGTGAAAATCTTTAGAAAAAAAACGAACAAAAATCAATTTTAGTCGAAAAATGAGATTGCTCAACTTTTTTTATTTCAAAATTTCTAAAAATCGTCGAAATTCAAGATTTTTTCTATTTACTGTGCAAAAATGGACGAAAAAAAACGACGATTTTTTCAATTATGAAAAAAATTTTGAAATCGAATGAAAACCGCTTTTTTTGAGCACTGTTATGATGCAATATAAGAAATTTCTATAAATTGAGCGAAAAATTGAAATTTTTGAAATTTTATATAGAAAAAAAGCAAAAAATCGACAATTTTTTGTTTTTCGGAAAATTTTAAAATCGTTCAGAAAATGAATTTGCGCGTGAAAATCTTTAGAAAAAATAACGAACAAAATCAATTTCAGTCGAAAAATGAGATTGCTCAACTTTTTTTATTTCAAAATTTCTAAAAAATCGTCGAAATTCAAGATTTTTCTATTTACTGTGCAAAAAATGGACGAAAAAAACGACGACGATTTTTCAATTCAGAAAAAAAATTTTAAAATCGAATGAAAACCGCTTTTTGGAGCACTATTTAGCTGCAATATAGGAAATTTTTATAAATTGAGTGAAAAATTGAAATTTTGAAATTTTATATAGAAAAAAAAGCAAAAAATCGACAATTTTTTGTTTTTTCGGAAAATTTTAAAATCGTTCAGAAAATGAATTTGCGCGTGAAAATCTTTAGAAAAAAAACGAACAAAATCAATTTTAGTCGAAAAATGAGATTGCTCAACTTTTTTTTATTTCTAAATTTCTAAAAATCGTCGAAATTCAAGATTTTTTCAATTTACTGTGCAAAAATGGACGAAAAAAAAACGACGATTTTTCAATTTTGAAAAAAATTTTGAAATCGAATGAAAACCGCTTTTTTGGAGCACTGTTAAGCTGCAATATAAGAAATTTTTATTAAATTGAAGCGAAGAAAAATTGAAATTTTGAAATTTTATATAGAAAAAAAGCAAAAAATCGACAATTTTTTGTTTTTCGGAAAATTTTAAAATCGTTTCAGAAAAATGAAGTTGCGCGTGAAAATCTTTAGAAAAATAACGAACAAAATCAATTTCAGTCGAAAAATGAGAGATTGCTACAACTTTTTTTTATTTCAAAATTTCTAAACATCGTCGAAATTCAAGATTTTTCAATTTACTCACTGTGCAAAAATGGACGAAAAAAACGACGATTTTTCAATTAGGAAAAAAATTTTAAAATCGAATGAAAACCGCTTTTATGGAGCACTATTTAGCTGCAATATAGGAAATTTTTATAAATATTGAGAGAAAAATTGAAATTTTGAAATTATATATAGAAAAAAAAGCAAAAAATCGACAATTTTTTGTTTTTTCGGAAAATTTTTAAAATCGTTCAGAAAAAGAATTTGCGCGTGAAAAATCTTTAGGAAAAATAACGAACAAAATCAATTTCAGTCGAAAAAAGAGATTGCTCAACTTTTTTATTTCTAAATTTCTAAAAATCGTCGAAATTCAAGATTTTTCAATTTAAACTGTGCAAAAAAGGACGACGAAAAAACGACGATTTTTACAAATTTTGAAAAAAAATTTTAAAATCGAATGAAAACCGCTTTTTTGGAGCACTATTTAGCTGCAATATAGAAATTTTTATAAATTGAGTGAAAAATTGAAATTTTGAAATTTTAATATAGAAAAAATGCAAAATATATAGAAAAAAAATCGGACAAATTTTTTTGTTTTTTTCGGAAAAATTTTTTAAAATCGTGTTGAAATTTTTTTTTTTTTTTTTTTTTTTTTTTTTTTTTTCTTCTTTTTTTTTTTTGTTTTTTTTTTTTGGAAAATTTCTAAAAGATCGTTCTTTTCTAAGTTTTTTTTTTTTACTGTGTTTTTTAGCATTTTTTTTTGCAATTTAGGGAAATTTTTATAATTGTTTTTGAAAATTTTGAAAATTTTTATTTTTTTTTAGATTATGAAAATCGAAATTTTTTTTTTTTCGGCGTGAAAATTTTTTTTTTTTTTTCGTTTTTTGAATTTTTTTTCTTTTTTTTTTGAATTTCTTTAGTTTTTAAAAAAAAAACGCATCAAAATCAATTTTAGTTCGAAAAAAAATGAGATTGACTCAACTTTTTTTATTTCAAAATTTCTAAAAATCGTTAATCTTTTTTTTTCATGATATTTTTTTTTTTACTGTGCAAAAATGGACGAAAAAAAACGACGATTTTTCAATCAGAAAAAAATTTTTAAAATCGAATGAACACCGCCTTTTTTGGAGCACTTTTTTTTTGCAATATATGAAATTTTTTATATAAATTGAGTGAAAAATTGAAATTTTGAAATTTTATATAGAAAAAAAGCAAAAAAATCGACAATTTTTTGTTTTTCGGAAAATTTTAAAATCGTTTCAGAAAATGAATTTGCGCCGTGAAAATCTTTTAGAAAAATAACGAACAAAATCAATTTCAGTCGGAAAAATGAGATTGCTCAACTTTTTTTATTTCAATTTCTTAAAAAATCGTCGAAATTCAAGATTTTTCAATTTACTGTGCAAAAATGGACGAAAAAAAACGACGATTTTTCAATTTTGAAAAAAAATTTTAAAATCGAATGAAAAACCGCTTTTTTGAGCACTATTTAGCTGCAATATAGGAAAATTTTTATAAATTGAGTGAAAAATTGAAAATTTTGAAATTTTATATAGATAAAAAAAGCAAAAAATCGACAATTTTTTGTTTTTCGGAAAATTTTAAATAATCGTTCAGAAAATGAATTTGCGCGTGAAAATCTTTAGAAAAAAAAACGAACAAAATCAATTTTAGTCGAAAAAATGAGATTGCTCAACTTTTTTTATTTCAAAATTTCTAAAAAATCGTTCGAAATTCAAGATTTTTCTATTTACTGTGCAAAAATGGACGAAAAAAAACGAAGCTTTTTCAATTTTGAAAAAAAATTTAGAAATCGATTGAAAACCGCTTTTTTGAGCACTATTTAGCTGCAATATAGGAAATTTTTATAAATTGAGTGAAAAATTGAAATTTTGAAATTTTATATAGAAAAAAAGCAAAAAATCGACAATTTTTTGTTTTTCGGAAAATTTTAAAATCGTTCAGAAAATGAATTTGCGCGTGAAAATCTTTAGAAAAATAACGAACAAAATCAATTTTAGTCGAAAAATGAGATTGCTCAACTTTTTTTATTTCAAAATTTCTAAAAATCGTCGAAATTCAAGATTTTTCTATTTACTGTGCAAAAATGGACGAAAAAAACGACGATTTTTCAATTCAGAAAAAAATTTTAAAATCGAATGAAAACCGCTTTTTGGAGCACTATTTAGCTGCAATATAGGAAATTTTTATAAATTGAGTGAAAAATTGAAATTTTGAAATTTTATATAGAAAAAAAGCAAAAAATCGACAATTTTTTGTTTTTCGGAAAATTTTAAAATCGTTCAGAAAATGAATTTGCGCGTGAAAATCTTTAGAAAAATAACGAACAAAATCAATTTCAGTCGAAAAATGAGATTGCTCAACTTTTTTTATTTCAAAATTTCTAAAAATCGTCGAAATTCAAGATTTTTCAATTTACTGTGCAAAAATGGACGAAAATACGACGATTTTTCAATTTTGAAAAAAATTTTAAAATCGAATGAAAACCGCTTTTTGGAGCACTATTTAGCTGCAATATAGGAAATTTTTATAAATTGAGTGAAAAATTGAAATTTTGAAATTTTATATAGAAAAAAAGCAAAAAATCGACAATTTTTTGTTTTTCGGAAAATTTTAAAATCGTTCAGAAAATGAATTTGCGCGTGAAAATCTTTAGAAAAAAAACGAACAAAATCAATTTTAGTCGAAAAATGAGATTGCTCAACTTTTTTTATTTCAAAATTTCTAAAAATCGTCGAAATTCAAGATTTTTCTATTTACTGTGCAAAAATGGACGAAAAAAACGACGATTTTTCAATTTGAAAAAAAAATTTTTAAAATCGAATGAAAACTTCTTTTTCGAGCTCTATTCATCTGAAAAATAAGAAATTTTTATAAATTGAGTGAAAAATTGAAATTTTGAAATTTTATATAGAAAAAAAGCAAAAAATCGACAATTTTTTGTTTTTTCGGAAAATTTTAAAATCGTTCAGAAAATGAATTTGCGCGTGAAAAATCTTTAGAAAAATAACAAACAAAATCAATTTCAGTCGAAAAATTAGATTGCTCAACTTTTATTATTTCAAAATTTCTAAAAATCGTCGAAATTCAAGATTTTTCAGTTTCCTGTGCAAAAATGGACAAAAAAAACGACGATTTTTCTATTTAGAAAAAAATTTTTAAATCGAATGAAAACCCCTTTTTTGAACATTGTTTAGCTACAATATAAGAAATTTTTATAAATTGAGTGAAAAATTGAAATTTTGAAATTTTATATAGAAAAAAAGCAAAAAATCGACAATTTTTTGTTTTTCGGAAAATTTTAAAATCGTTCAGAAAATGAATTTGCGCGTGAAAATCTTTAGAAAAATAACGAACAAATTAAATTTCTGTCGAAAATTTAGATTGATCAAATTTTTTTATTTAAAAATTTCTAAAAATCGTCGAAATTCAAGATTTTTCTATTTACTGTGCAAAAATGGACGAAAAAAACGGACGATTTTTCAATTTTCAGAAAAAAAATTTTAAAATCGAATGAAAACCGCTTTTTGGAGCACTATTTAGCTGCAATATAGGAAATTTTTATAAATTGAGAGTGAAAAATTGAAATTTTGAAATTTTATATAGAAAAAAAGCAAAAAATCGACAATTTTTTGTTTTTCGGAAAATTTTAAAATCGTTCAGAAAATGAATTTGCGCGTGAAAATCTTTAGAAAAAAAACGAACAAAATCAATTTCAGTCGAAAAATGAGATTGCTCAACTTTTTTTATTTCTAAATTTCTAAAAATCGTCGAAATTCAAGATTTTTCTATTTACTGTGCAAAAATGGACGAAAAAAAAAAAACGACGATTTTTCAATTTTGAAAAAAATTTTTAAAATCGAATGAAAACCGCATTTTTTTGGAGCACTATTTAGCTGCAATATAGGAAATTTTTATAAATTGAGTTAAAAAGTGAAATTTTGAAATTTTATATAGAAAAAAAGCAAAAAATCGACAATTTTTTGTTTTTCGGAAAATTTTAAAATCGTTCAGAAAATGAAGTTGCGCGTGAAAATCTTTAAAAAAATAACGAACAAAATCAATTTCAGTCGAAAAATGAGATTGCTCAACTTTTTTTATTTCAAAATTTCTAAAAATCGTCGAAATTCAAGATTTTTCAATTTACTGTGCAAAAATGGACGAAAAAAACGACGATTTTTCAATTCAGAAAAAAATTTTAAAATCGAATGAAAACCGCTTTTTGGAGCACTATTTAGCTGCAATATAGGAAATTTTTATAAATTGAGTGAAAAATTGAAATTTTGAAATTTTATATAGAAAAAAAGCAAAAAATCGACAATTTTTTGTTTTTCGGAAAATTTTAAAATCGTTCAGAAAATGAATTTGCGCGTGAAAATCTTTAGAAAAAAAACGAACAAAATCAACTTTAGTCAAAAAATGAGATTGCTCAACTTTTTTTATTTAAAAATTTATAAAAATCGTCGAAATTAAAGATTTTTCTATTTACTGTGCAAAAATGGACGAAAAAAACGACGATTTTTCAATTTTGAAAAAAATTTTGAAATCGAATGAAAACCGCTTTTTTGAGCACTATTTAGCTGCAATATAGGAAATTTTTATAAATTGAGTGAAAAATTGAAATTTTGAAATTTTATATAGAAAAAAAGCAAAAAATCGACAATTTTTTGTTTTTCGGAAAATTTTAAAATCGTTCAGAAAATGAATTTGCGCGTGAAAATCTTTAGAAAAAAATAACGAACAAAATCAATTTCAGTCGAAAAATGAGATTGCTCAACTTTTTTTATTTCTAAATTTCTAAAAATCGTCGAAATTCAAGATTTTTCAATTTACTGTGCAAAAATGGACGAAAAAAACGACGACTTTTCAATTTTAAAAAAAATTTTAAAATCGAATGAAAACCGCTTTTGTAAGCACTGTTTAGCTGCAATATAGGAAAATTTTTATAAATTGAGTGAAAAATTGAAATTTTGAAATTTTATATAGAAAAAAAGCCAAAAATTCAACAATTTTTTGTTTTTCGGAAAATTTTAAAATCGTTCAGAAAATGAAATTGCGCGTGAAAATCTTTAGAAAAATAACGAACAAAATCAATTTCAGTCGAAAAATGAGATTGCTCAACTTTTTTTATTTCAAAATTTCTAAAAATCGTCGAAATTCAAGATTTTTCTATTTACTGTGCAAAAAATGGGACGAAAAAAAAAAACGACGATTTTTCAATTTTGAAAAAAATTTTGAAATCGAATGAAAACCGCTTTTTTGAGCACTGTTTAGCTGCAATATAAGAAATTTTTATAAATTGAGTGAAAAATTGAAATTTTGAAATTTTATATAGAAAAAAAGCAAAAAATCGACAATTTTTTGTTTTTCGGAAAATTTTAAAATCGTTCAGAAAATGAATTTGCGCGTGAAAATCTTTAGAAAAAAAACAAACAAAATCAATTTTAGTCGAAAAATGAGATTGCTCAACTTTTTTTATTTCAAAATTTCTAAAAATCGTCGAAATTCAAGATTTTTCAAGTTACTGTGCAAAAAGGGACGAAAATAACGACGATTTTTCAATTTTGAAAAAAATTTTAAAATCGAATGAAAACAGCTTTTTTGAGGCACTATTTAGCTGCAATATAGGAAATTTTTATAAATTGAGTGAAAAATTGAAATTTTGAAATTTTATATAGAAAAAAAGCAAAAAATCGACAATTTTTTGTTTTTCGGAAAATTTTAAAATCGTTCAGAAAATGAATTTGCGCGTGAAAATCTTTAGAAAAATAACGAACAAAATCAATTTCAGTCGAAAAATGAGATTGCTCAACTTTTTTTATTTCAAAATTTCTAAAAATCGTCGAAATTCAAGATTTTTCAATTTACTGTGCAAAAATGGACGAAAAAAACGACGATTTTTCAATTTTGAAAAAAATTTTAAAATCGAATGAAAACCGCTTTTTGGAGCACTATTTAGCTGCAATATAGGAAATTTTTATAAATTGAGTGAAAAATTGAAATTTTGAAATTTTATATAGAAAAAAAGCAAAAAAACCGACAATTTTTTGTTTTTCGAAAAATTTTAAAATCGTTCAGAAAATGAATTTGCGCGTGAAAATCTTTAGAAAAAATAACGAACAAAATCAATTTTCAGTCGAAAAATGAGATTGCTCAACTTTTTTTATTTCAAAATTTCTAAAAATCGTCGAAATTCAAGATTTTTCAATTTACTGTGCAAAAATGGACGAAAAAAACGACGATTTTTCAATTTTGAAAAAAATTTTGAAATCGAATGAAAACCGTTTTTTTGAGCACTGTTAAGATGCAATATAAAAAATTTTTATAAATTGAGTAAAAAATTAAAATTTTGAAATTTTATATAGAAAAAAAGCAAAAAATCGACAATTTTTTGTTTTTCGGAAAATTTTAAAATCGTTCAGAAAATGAATTTGCGCGTGAAAATCTTTAGAAAAATAACGAACAAAATCAATTTCAGTCGAAAAATGAGATTGCTCAACTTTTTTTATTTCAAAATTTCTAAAAATCGTCGAAATTCAAGATTTTTCAATTTACTGTGCAAAAATGGACGAAAAAAACGACGATTTTTCAATTTTGAAAAAAATTTTAAAATCGAATGAAAACCTCTTTTTGGAGCACTATTTAGCTGCAATATAAGAAATTTTTATAAATTGAGTGAAAAATTGAAATTTTGAAATTTTATATAGAAAAATTAGCAAAAAATCGACAATTTTTTGTTTTTCGGAAAATTTTAAAATCGTTCAGAAAATGAATTTGCGCGTGAAAAATCTTTAGAAAAAATAACGAACAAAATCAATTTCAGTCGAAAAAATGAGATTGCTCAACTTTTTTTATTTCAAAATTTCTAAAAATCGTCGTCGAAATTCAAGATTTTTCAATTTACTGTGCAAAAATGGACGAAAAAAAAACGACGACGATTTTTTCAATTTTGAAAAAAATTTTAAAATCGAATGAAAAACCGCTTTTTTGGAGCACTATTTAGCTGCAATATAAGAAATTTTTATAAATTGAGGGAAAAATTGAAATTTTGAAATTTTATATAGAAAAAATGAAAAAAATCGACAATTTTTTGTTTTTCGGAAAATTTTAAAATCGTTCAGAAAATGAATTTGCGCGTGAAAATCTTTAGAAAAATAACGAACAAAATCAATTTCAGTCGAAAAATGAGATTGCTCAACTTTTTTTATTTCAAAATTTCTAAAAATCGTCGAAATTCAAGATTTTTCAATTTACTGTGCAAAAATGGACGAAGAAAACGACGATTTTTCAAATCAGAAAAAACTTTTAAAATCGAATGAAAACCGCTTTTTTGAGCACTGTTAAGATGCAATATAAGAAATTTTTATAAATTGAGTGAAAAATTGAAATTTTGAAATTTTATATAGAAAAAAAGCAAAAAATCGACAATTTTTTGTTTTTCGGAAAATTTTAAAATCGTTCAGAAAATGAATTTGCGCGTGAAAATCTTTAGAAAAATAACGAACAAAATCAATTTCAGTCGAAAAATGAGATTGCTCAACTTTTTTTATTTCAAAATTTCTAAAAATCGTCGAAATTCAAGATTTTTCAATTTACTGTGCAAAAATGGACGAAAAAAACGACGATTTTTCAATTTTGAAAAAAATTTTGAAATCGAATGAAAACCGCTTTTTGGAGCACTATTTAGCTGCAATATAGGAAATTTTTATAAATTGAGTTAAAAATTGAAATTTTGAAATTTTATATAGAAAAAAAGCAAAAAATCGACAATTTTTTGTTTTTCGGAAAATTTTAAAATCGTTCAGAAAATGAATTTGCGCGTGAAAATCTTTAGAAAAATAACGAACAAAATCAATTTCAGTCGAAAAATGAGATTGCTCAACTTTTTTTATTTCAAAATTTCTCTAAAAATCGTCGAAATTCAAGATTTTTCAATTTACTGTGCAAAAATGGACGAAAAAAACGACGATTTTTCAATTTTGAAAAAAATTTTAAAATCGAATGAAAACCGCTTTTTGGAGCACTATTTAGCTGCAATATAGGAAATTTTTATAAATTGAGTGAAAAATTGAAATTTTGAAATTTTATATAGAAAAAAAGCAAAAAATCGACAATTTTTTGTTTTTCGGAAAATTTTAAAATCGTTCAGAAAATGAAATTGCGCGTGAAAATCTTTAGAAAAAAAACGAACAAAATCAATTTTAGTCGAAAAATGAGATTGCTCAACTTTTTTTATTTCAAAATTTCTAAAAATCGTCGAAATTCAAGATTTTTCAATTTACTGTGCAAAAATGGACGAAAAAAACGACGATTTTTCAATTTTGAAAAAAATTTTAAAATCGAATGAAAACCGCTTTTTGGAGCACTATTTAGCTGCAATATAGGAAATTTTTATAAATTGAGTGAAAAATTGAAATTTTGAAATTTTATATAGAAAAAAAGCAAAAAATCGACAATTTTTTGTTTTTCGGAAAATTTTAAAATCGTTCAGAAAATGAATTTGCGCGTGAAAATCTTTAGAAAAATAACGAACAAAATCAATTTCAGTCGAAAAATGAGATTGCTCAACTTTTTTTATTTCAAAATTTCTAAAAATCGTCGAAATTCAAGATTTTTCAATTTACTGTGCAAAAATGGACGAAAAAAACGACGATTTTTCAATTTTGAAAAAAATTTTGAAATCGAATGAAAACCGCTTTTTTGGAGCACTATTTAGCTGCAATATAGGAAATTTTTATAAATTGAGTGAAAAATTGAAATTTTGAAATTTTATATAGAAAAAAAGCAAAAAATCGACAATTTTTTGTTTTTCGGAAAATTTTAAAATCGTTCAGAAAATGAATTTGCGCGTGAAAATCTTTAGAAAAATAACCAACAAAATCAATTTCAGTCGAAAAATGAGATTGCTCAACTTTTTTTATTTTAAAATTTCTAAAAATCGTCGAAATTTAAGATTTTTCAATTTCTTGTGCTAAAATAAACAAAAAAACGACGATTTTTAAAAATTAGAAAAATTTTTAAAATCGAATGAAAACTTCTTTTTCGAGCTCTATTCATCTGAAAAATAAGAAATTTTTATAAATTGAGTGAAAAATCATATTTTTGGAAATTTATATGTAAATAAAGCCAAAAATCGTCAAATTTTTGTTTTACAGAAAATTTTAAAATCGTTCAGAAAATGAAATTGCGCGTGAAAATCTTTAGAAAAATAACGAACAAAATCAATTTCAGTCGAAAAATGAGATTGCTCAACTTTTTTTATTTCAAAATTTCTAAAAATCGTCGAAATTCAAGATTTTTCAATTTACTGTGCAAAAATGGACGAAAAAAACGACGATTTTTCAATTTTGAAAAAAATTTTAAAATCGAATGAAAACCGCTTTTTGGAGCACTATTTAGCTGCAATATAGGAAATTTTTATAAATTGAGTGAAAAATTGAAATTTTGAAATTTTATATAGAAAAAAAGCAAAAAATCGACAATTTTTTGTTTTTCGGAAAATTTTAAAATCGTTCAGAAAATGAATTTGCGCGTGAAAATCTTTAGAAAAAAACGAACAAAATCAATTTTAGTCGAAAAATGAGATTGCTCAACTTTTTTTATTTCAAAATTTCTAAAAATCGTCGAAATTCAAGATTTTTCTATTTACTGTGCAAAAATGGACAAAAAAAACGACGATTTTTCAATTTTGAAAAAAATTTTAAAATCGAATGAAAACCGCTTTTTGGAGCACTATTTAGCTGCAATATAAGAAATTTTTATAAATTGAGTGAAAAATTGAAATTTTGAAATTTTATATAGAAAAAAAGCAAAAAATCGACAATTTTTTGTTTTTCGGAAAATTTTAAAATCGTTCAGAAAATGAAGTTGCGCGTGAAAATCTTTAGAAAAAAAACGAACACAATCAATTTTAGTCGAAAAATGAGATTGCTCAACTTTTTTTACTTCAAAGATTTTCTAAAAATCGTCGAAATTCAAGATTTTTCAATTTACTGTGCAAAAATGGACGAAAAAAACGACGATTTTTCAATTCAGAAAAAAATTTTAAAATCGAATGAAAACCGCTTTTTGGAGCACTATTTAGCTGCAATATAGGAAATTTTTATAAATTGAGTGAAAAATTGAAATTTTGAAATTTTATATAGAAAAAAAGCAAAAAATCGACAATTTTTTGTTTTTCGGAAAATTTTAAAATCGTTCAGAAAATGAAGTTGCGCGTGAAAATCTTTAGAAAAAAAACGAACAAAATCAATTTCAGTCGAAAAATAAGATTGCTCAACTTTTTTTATTTCAAAATTTCTAAAAAACGTCGAAATTCAAGATTTTTCAATTGCCTGTGCAAAAATGGACAAAAAAAAACGACGATTTTTCAATTTCAAAAAAAAATTTTTAAATCGAATGAAAACCCCTTTTTTGAACATTGTTTAGCTGCAATATAAAAAATTTTTATAAATTGAGTAAAAAATTGAAATTTTGAAATTTTATATAGAAAAAAAGCAAAAAATCGACAATTTTTTGTTTTTCGGAAAATTTTAAAATCGTTCAGAAAATGAAGTTGCGCGTGAAAATCTTTAGAAAAATAACGAACAAAATCAATTTCAGTCGAAAAATGAGATTGCTCAACTTTTTTTATTTCAAAATTTCTAAAAATCGTCGAAATTCAAGATTTTTCTATTTACTGTGCAAAAATGGACGAAAAAAACGACGATTTTTCAATTTTGAAAAAAATTTTAAAATCGAATGAAAACCGCTTTTTGGAGCACTATTTAGCTGCAATATAGGAAATTTTTATAAATTGAGTGAAAAATTGAAATTTTGAAATTTTATATAGAAAAAAAGCAAAAAATCGACAATTTTTTGTTTTTCGGAAAATTTTAAAATCGTTCAGAAAATGAAATTGCGCGTGAAAATCTTTAGAAAAATAACGAACAAAATCAATTTCAGTCGAAAAATGAGATTGCTCAACTTTTTTTATTTCAAAATTTCTAAAAATCGTCGAAATTCAAGATTTTTCTATTTACTGTGCAAAAATGGACGAAAAAAACGACGATTTTTCAATTCAGAAAAAAATTTTAAAATCGAATGAAAA
>CM065481.1:36943025-37062009 GCA_032873175.1 Leptopilina drosophilae
TCGACTAAATTCATAAAATATTTGCTGCTCCCATCTAAATTATAATTAAAAATCTAATTTTCTGATGAATTCAAAAATTTTTCAAAATTTAAAAATCTGCGTTTTTTTCGTTTTCTTTCAATAGAAAATTTTGAAATTGCGAATTTCGCCGATTTCTTCAAATTTTTTGTTTCAGAAAAATATTGTAACCGTGAATTTCGACAAAATTCATTATTTACTTTCGTATTTTAACAGAATTATTGTAGCAAAATCAGTTTTCAAACAATTATTCAAATATCTGAAAACGAAAAATTTGGCGATTTTTTTGTTTTTTTTTGCAGAAAATTTAAAAATTTTGATTTTCGACTAAATTCATAAAATATTTGCTGTTTCCATCTAAATTATACTTAAAAAACTAATTTTCTGATGAATTCAAAAAATTTTTTAAATTTAAAACTCGGCGTGTTTCTCGATTTTTTTTTCAATAGGAAATTTTGAAATTGCGAATTTCGCCGATTTCTTCAAATTTTTTGTTTCAGAAAAATATTGTAACCGTGAATTTCGACAAAATTCATTATTTATTTTCGTATTTTAACAGAATTATTGTAGCAAAATCAGTTTTCAAACAATTATTAAAATATCTGAAAACGAAAAATTTGGCGATTTTTTTGTTTTTTTCTGCAGAAAATTTAAAAATTTTGATTTTCGACTAAATTCATAAAATATTTGCTGTTTCCATCTAAATTATACTTGAAAAACTAATTTTCTGATGAATTCACAAAATTTTCAAAATTTAAAAATCGGCGTTTTTCTCGTTTTTTTTTCAATAGGAAATTTTAAAATTGCGAATTTTGCCGTTTTTTTTAAATTTTTTGTTTCAGAAAAATTTTGTAACCGTGAATTTCGACAAAATTCATTATTTATTTTCGTAATTTAACAGAATTATTGTAGGAAAATCAGTTTTTAAACAATTTTTAAATTTTCGAAATTGAAAAATTGTGCGATTTTTTTGTTTTTTTTTCTACAGAAAAATTAAAAATTTTGATTTTCGACTAAATTCATAAAATATTTGCTGTTTCCATCTAAATTATACTTGAAAAACTAATTTTCTGATGAATTCAAAAATTTTTCAAAATTTAAAAATCGGCGTTTTTCTCGTTTTTTTTCAATAGGAAATTTTGAAATTGCGAATTTCGCCGATTTCTTCAAATTTTTTGTTTCAGAAAAATTTTGTAACCGTGAATTTCGACAAAATTCATTATTTATTTTCGTAATTTAACAGAATTATTGTAGGAAAATCAGTTTTTAAACAATTTTTCAAATTTTCGAAATTGAAAAATTGTGCGATTTTTTTGTTTTTTTTGCAGAAAATTTAAAAATTTTGATTTTCGACTAAATTCATAAAATATTTGCTGTTTCCATCTAAATTATACTTGAAAAACTAATTTTCTGATGAATTCACAAAATTTTCAAAATTTAAAAATCGGCGTTTTTCTCGTTTTTTTTTCAATAGGAAATTTTGAAATTGCGAATTTTGCCGTTTTTTTTAAATTTTTTGTTTCAGAAAAATTTTGTAACCGTGAATTTCGACAAAATTCATTATTTATTTTCGTAATTTAACAGAATTATTGTAGGAAAATCAGTTTTTAAACAATTTTTAAATTTTCGAATTTGAAAAATTGTACGATTTTTTTGTTTTTTTTCTGCAGAAAATTTATAAATATTGATTTTCGACTAAATTCATAAAATATTTGCTGTTTCCATCTAAATTATACTTGAAAAACTAATTTTCTGATGAATTCAAAAATTTTTCAAAATTTAAAAATCGGCGTTTTTCTCGTTTTTTTTTCAATAGGAAATTTTGAAATTGCGAATTTTGCCGTTTTTTTCAAATTTTTTGTTTCAGAAAAATTTTGTAACCGTGAATTTCGACAGAATTCATTATTTATTTTCGTAATTTAACAGAATTATTGTAGGAAAATCAGTTTTTAAACAATTTTTAAATTTTCGAAATTGAAAAATTGTGCGATTTTTTTGTTTTTTTCTGCAGAAAATTTATAAATATTGATTTTCGACTAAATTCATAAAATATTTGTTTTTTCAAAATAAATTATACTTTAAAAACTAATTTTCTGATGAATTCAAAAATTTTTCAAAATTTAAAAATCGGCGTTTTTCTCGTTTTTTTTTCAATAGGAAATTTTGAAATTGCGAATTTTGCCGTTTTTTTCCAATTTTTTGTTTCAGAAAAATTTTGTAACCGTGAATTTCGACAAAATTTTTTATTTATTTTCGTAATTTAACAGAATTATTGTAGGAAAATCAGTTTTTAAAACAATTTTTCAAATTTTCGAAATTGAAAAATTGTGCGATTTTTTTGTTTTTTTCTGCAGAAAATTTAAAAATTTTGATTTTCGACTAAATTCATAAAATATTTGCTGCTCCCATCTAAATTATAATTAAAAAACTAATTTTCTGATGAATTCAAAAATTTTTCAAAATTTAAAAATCTGCGTTTTTTTCGTTTTCTTTCAATAGAAAATTTTGAAATTGCGAATTTCGACGATTTCTTCAAATTTTTTGTTTCTGAAAAATTTTGTAACCGTAAATTTCGACAAAATTCATTATTTATTTTCGTATTTTAACAGAATTATTGTAGCAAAATCAGTTTTCAAACAATTATTCAAATATCTGAAATCGAAAAATTTGTCGATTTTTTTGTTTTTTTTTCTACAGAAAAATTAAAAATTTTGATTTTCGACTAAATTCATAAAATATTTGCTGCTCCCATCTAAATTATAATTAAAAAACTAATTTTCTGATGAATTCAAAAATTTTTCAAAATTTAAAAATCTGCGTTTTTTTCGTTTTCTTTCAATAGAAAATTTTGAAATTGCGAATTTCGACGATTTCTTCAAATTTTTTGTTTCAGAAAAATTTTGTAACCGTTAATTTCGACAAAATTCATTATTTATTTTCGTAATTTAACAGAATTATTGTAGGAAAATCAGTTTTTAAACAATTTTTCAAATTTTCGAAATTGAAAAATTGTGCGATTTTTTTGTTTTTTTCTGCAGAAAATTTAAAAATTTTGATTTTCGACTAAATTCATAAAATATTTGCTGTTTCCATCTAAATTATACTTGAAAAACTAATTTTCTGATGAATTCACAAAATTTTCAAAATTTAAAAATCGGCGTTTTTCTCGTTTTTTTTCAATAGGAAATTTTGAAATTGCGAATTTTGCCGTTTTTTTTAAATTTTTTGTTTCAGAAAAATTTTGTAACCGTGAATTTCGACAAAATTCGTTATTTATTTTCGTAATTTAACAGAATTATTGTAGGAAAATCAGTTTTTAAACAATTTTTAAATTTTCGAAATTGAAAAATTGTGCGATTTTTTTGTTTTTTTCTGCAGAAAATTTAAAAATTTTGATTTTCGACTGAATTCATAAAATATTTGCTGCTTCCATCTAAATTATACTTGAAAAACTAATTTTCTGATGAATTCACAAAACTTTCAAAATTTAAAAATCGGCGTTTTTCTCGTTTTTTTTCAATAGGAAATTTTAAAATTGCGAATTTTGCCGTTTTTTTTAAATTTTTTGTTTCAGAAAAATTTTGTAACCGTGAATTTCGACAAAATTCATTATTTATTTTCGTAATTTAACAGAATTATTGTAGGAAAATCAGTTTTTAAACAATTTTTAAATTTTCGAAATTGAAAAATTTGTCGATTTTTTTGTTTTTTTTCTACAGAAAAATTAAAAATTTGAATTTTCGACTAAATTCATAAAATATTTGCTGCTCCCATCTAAATTATAATTAAAAATCTAATTTTCTGATGAATTCAAAAATTTTTTAAAATTTAAAAATCTGCGTTTTTTTCGTTTTCTTTCAATAGAAAATTTTGAAATTGCGAATTTCGACGATTTCTTCAAATTTTTTGTTTCTGAAAAATTTTGTAACCGTAAATTTCGACAAAATTCATTATTTATTTTCGTATTTTAACAGAATTATTGTAGCAAAATCAGTTTTCAAACAATTATTCAAATATCTGAAATCGAAAAATTTGTCGATTTTTTTGTTTTTTTTTCTACAGAAAAATTAAAAATTTTGATTTTCGACTAAATTCATAAAATATTTGCTGTTTCCATCTAAATTATACTTGAAAAACTAATTTTCTGATGAATTCACAAAATTTTCAAAATTTAAAAATCGGCGTTTTTCTCGTTTTTTTTCAATAGGAAATTTTGAAATTGCGAATTTTGCCGTTTTTTTTTCAAATTTTTTGTTTCAGAAAAATTTTGTAACCGTGAATTTCGACAAAATTCATTATTTATTTTCGTAATTTAACAGAATTATTGTAGGAAAATCAGTTTTTAAACAATTTTTCAAATTTTCGAAATTGAAAAATTGTGCGATTTTTTTGTTTTTTTATTTTGCAGAAAATTTAAAAATTTTGATTTTCGACTAAATTCATAAAATATTTGCTGCTTCCATCTAAATTATACTTGAAAAACTAATTTTCTGATGAATTCACAAAATTTTCAAAATTTAAAAATCGGCGTTTTTCTCGTTTTTTTTCAATAGGAAATTTTGAAATTGCGAATTCTGACGAAATTCATTATTTATTTTCGTATTTTAACAGAATTATTGTAGGAAAATCAGTTTTTAAACAATTTTTAAATTTTCGAAATTGAAAAATTGTGCGATTTTTTATTTTTTTTTTGCAGAAAATTTAAAAATTTTGATTTTCGACTAAATTCATAAAATATTTGCTGTTTCCATCTAAATTATACTTGAAAAACTAATTTTCTGATGAATTCAAAAATTTTTCAAAATTTAAAAATCGACGTTTTTCTCGTTTTTTTTCAATAGGAAATTTTATAATTGCGAATTTTGCCGATTTCTTCAAATTTTTTGTTTCAGAAAAATTTTGTAACCGTGAATTTCGACAAAATTCATTATTTATTTTCGTAATTTAACAGAATTATTGTAGGAAAATCAGTTTTTAAACAATTTTTCAAATTTTCGAAATTGAAAAATTGTGCGATTTTTTTGTTTTTTTCTGCAGAAAATTTAAAAATTTTGATTTTCGACTAAATTCATAAAATATTTGCTGTTTCCATTTAAATTATACTTGAAAAACTAATTTTCTGATGAATTCACAAAATTTTCAAAATTTAAAAATCGGCGTTTTTCTCGTTTTTTTTTCAATAGGAAATTTTGAAATTGCGAATTTTGCCGTTTTTTTTAAATTTTTTGTTTCAGAAAAATTTTGTAACCGTGAATTTCGACAAAATTCATTATTTATTTTCGTAATTTAACAGAATTATTGTAGGAAAATCAGTTTTTAAACAATTTTTAAATTTTCGAATTTGAAAAATTGTGCGATTTTTTTGTTTTTTTCTGCAGAAAATTTATAAATATTGATTTTCGACTAAATTCATAAAATATTTGCTGTTTCCATCTAAATTATACTTGAAAAACTAATTTTCTGATGAATTCAAAAATTTTTCAAAATTTAAAAATCGGCGTTTTTCTCGTTTTTTTTTCAATAGGAAATTTTGAAATTGCGAATTTTGCCGTTTTTTTCAAATTTTTTGTTTCAGAAAAATTTTGTAACCGTGAATTTCGACAAAATTCATTATTTATTTTCGTAATTTAACAGAATTATTGTAGGAAAATCAGTTTTTAAACAATTTTTCAAATTTTCGAAATTGAAAAATTGTGCGATTTTTTTGTTTTTTTCTGCAGAAAATTTAAAAATTTTGATTTTCGACTAAATTTATAAAATATTTGCTGCTTCCATCTAAATTATACTTGAAAAACTAATTTTCTGATGAATTCACAAAACTTTCAAAATTTAAAAATCGGCGTTTTTCTCGGTTTTTTTCAATAGAAAATTTTGAAATTGCGAATTTCGACGAAATTCATTATTTATTTTCGTAATTTAACAGAATTATTGTAGGAAAATCTGTTTTTAAACAATTTTTCAAATTTTCGAAATTGAAAAATTGTGCGATTTTTTTGTTTTTTTCTGCAGAAAATTTAAAAATTTTGATTTTCGACTAAATTCATAAAATATTTGCTGCTCCCATCTAAATTATAATTAAAAATCTAATTTTCTGATGAATTCAAAAATTTTTTAAAATTTAAAAATCGGCGTTTTCTCGTTTTTTTTCAATAGGAAATTTTGAAATTGCGAATTTCGACGATTTCTTCAAATTTTTTGTTTCTGAAAAATTTTGTAACCGTAAATTTCGACAAAATTCATTATTTATTTTCGTATTTTAACAGAATTATTGTAGCAAAATCAGTTTTCAAACAATTATTCAAATATCTGAAATCGAAAAATTTGTCGATTTTTTTGTTTTTTTTTCTACAGAAAAATTAAAAATTTTGATTTTCGACTAAATTCATAAAATATTTGCTGTTTCCATCTAAATTATACTTGAAAAACTAATTTTCTGATGAATTCAAAAATTTTTCAAAATTTAAAAATCGGCGTTTTTCTCGTTTTTTTTCAATAGGAAATTTTGAAATTGCGAATTTTGCCGTTTTTTTCAAATTTTTTGTTTCAGAAAAATTTTGTAACCGTGAATTTCGACAAAATTCATTATTTATTTTCGTAATTTAACAGAATTATTGTAGGAAAATCAGTTTTTAAACAATTTTTCAAATTTTCGAAATTGAAAAATTGTGCGATTTTTTTGTTTTTTTCTGCAGAAAATTTAAAAATTTTGATTTTCGACTAAATTCATAAAATATTTGCTGCTTCCATCTAAATTATACTTGAAAAACTAATTTTCTGATGAATTCACAAAATTTTCAAAATTTAAAAATCGGCGTTTTTCTCGTTTTTTTTCAATAGGAAATTTTGAAATTGCGAATTCTGACGAAATTCATTATTTATTTTCGTATTTTAACAGAATTATTGTAGGAAAATCAGTTTTTAAACAATTTTTAAATTTTCGAAATTGAAAAATTGTGCGATTTTTTTGTTTTTTTTTGCAGAAAATTTAAAAATTTTGATTTTCGACTAAATTCATAAAATATTTGCTGTTTCCATCTAATTTATACTTGAAAAACTAATTTTCTGATGAATTCAAAAATTTTTCAAAATTTAAAAATCGACGTTTTTCTCGTTTTTTTTTCAATAGGAAATTTTGAACATGCGAATTTCGCCGATTTCTTCAAATTTTTTGTTTCAGAAAAATTTTGTAACCGTGAATTTCGACAAAATTCATTATTTATTTTCGTAATTTAACAGAATTATTGTAGGAAAATCAGTTTTTAAACAATTTTTAAATTTTCGAAATTGAAAAATTGTGCGATTTTTTTGTTTTTTTCTGCAGAAAATTTATAAATATTGATTTTCGACTAAATTCATAAAATATTTGCTGTTTCCATCTAAATTATACTTGAAAAACTAATTTTCTGATGAATTCACAAAATTTTCAAAATTTAAAAATCGGCGTTTTTCTCGTTTTTTTTCAATAGGAAATTTTGAAATTGCGAATTTTGCCGTTTTTTTCAAATTTTTTGTTTCTAAAAAATTTTGTAACCGTAAATTTCGACGAAATTCATTATTTATTTTCGTAATTTAACAGAATTATTGTAGAAAAATCAGTTTTTAAACAATTTTTCAAATTTTCGAAATTGAAAAATTGTGCGATTTTTTTGTTTTTTTCTGCAGAAAATTTAAAAATTTTGATTTTCGACTGAATTCATAAAATATTTGCTGCTTCCATCTAAATTATACTTGAAAAACTAATTTTCTGATGAATTCACAAAACTTTCAAAATTTAAAAATCGGCGTTTTTCTCGTTTTTTTCAATAGAAAATTTTGAAATTGCGAATTTCGACGAAATTCATTATTTATTTTCGTAATTTAACAGAATTATTGTAGGAAAATCAGTTTTTAAACAATTTTTAAATTTTCGAAATTGAAAAATTGTGCGATTTTTTTGTTTTTTTTTTTTGCAGAAAAATTAAAAATTTTGATTTTCGACTAAATTCATAAAATATTTGCTGTTTCCATCTAAATTATACTTGAAAAACTAATTTTCTGATGAATTCAAAAATTTTTCAAAATTTAAAAATCGACGTTTTTCTCGTTTTTTTTCAATAGGAAATTTTGAACATGCGAATTTCGCCGATTTCTTCAAATTTTTTGTTTCAGAAAAATTTTGTAACCGTGAATTTCGACAAAATTCATTATTTATTTTCGTAATTTAACAGAATTATTGTAGGAAAATCAGTTTTTAAACAATTTTTCAAATTTTCGAAATTGAAAAATTGTGCGATTTTTTTGTTTTTTTCTGCAGAAAATTTAAAAATTTTGATTTTCGACTAAATTCATAAAATATTTGCTGTTTCCATCTAAATTATACTTGAAAAACTAATTTACTGATAAATTCACAAAATTTTCAAAATTTAAAAATCGGCGTTTTTCTCGTTTTTTTTTCAATAGGAAATTTTGAAATTGCGAATTTTGCCGTTTTTTTTAAATTTTTTGTTTCAGAAAAATTTTGTAACCGTGAATTTCGACAAAATTCATTATTTATTTTCGTAATTTAACAGAATTATTGTAGGAAAATCAGTTTTTAAACAATTTTTAAATTTTCGAAATTGAAAAATTGTGCGATTTTTTTGTTTTTTTCTGCAGAAAATTTAAAAATTTTGATTTTCGACTAAATTTATAAAATATTTGCTGCTTCCATCTAAATTATACTTGAAAAACTAATTTTCTGATGAATTCACAAAATTTTCAAAATTTAAAAATCGGCGTTTTTCTCGTTTTTTTTCAATAGGAAATTTTGAAATTGCGAATTTCGACGATTTCTTCAAATTTTTTGTTTCAGAAAAATTTTGTAACCGTGAATTTCGACAAAATTCATTATTTATTTTCGTAATTTAACAGAATTATTGTAGGAAAATCAGTTTTTAAACAATTTTTAAATTTTCGAAATTGAAAAATTGTGCGATTTTTTTGTTTTTTTCTGCAGAAAATTTAAAAATTTTGATTTTCGACTAAATTCATAAAATATTTGCTGCTCCCATCTAAATTATAATTAAAAATCTAATTTTCTGATGAATTCAAAAATTTTTCAAAATTTAAAAATCTGCGTTTTTTTCGTTTTCTTTCAATAGAAAATTTTGAAATTGCGAATTTCGACGATTTCTTCAAATTTTTTGTTTCTGAAAAATTTTGTAACCGTAAATTTCGACAAAATTCATTATTTATTTTCGTATTTTAACAGAATTATTGTAGCAAAATCAGTTTTCAAACAATTATTCAAATATCTGAAATCGAAAAATTTGTCGATTTTTTTGTTTTTTTTTCTACAGAAAAATTAAAAATTTTGATTTTCGACTAAATTCATAAAATATTTGCTGTTTCCATCTAAATTATACTTGAAAAACTAATTTTCTGATGAATTCAAAAATTTTTCAAAATTTAAAAATCGGCGTTTTTCTCGTTTTTTTTTCAATAGGAAATTTTGAAATTGCGAATTTCGCCGATTTCTTCAAATTTTTTGTTTCAGAAAAATTTTGTAACCGTGAATTTCGACAAAATTCATTATTTATTTTCGTATTTTAACAGAATTATTGTAGCAAAATCAGTTTTCCAACAATTATTCAAATATCTGAAATCGAAAAATTTGTTGATTTTTTTGTTTTTTTTTCTACAGAAAAATTAAAAATTTTGATTTTCGACTAAATTCATAAAATATTTGCTGTTTCCATCTAAATTATACTTGAGAAACTAATTTTCTGATGAATTCACAAAATTTTCAAAATTTAAAAATCGGCGTTTTTTTCGTTTTTTTTCAATAGGAAATTTTGAAATTGCGAATTTCGCCGATTTCTTCAAATTTTTTGTTTCAGAAAAATTTTGTAACCGTGAATTTCGACAAAATTCATTATTTATTTTCGTAATTTAACAGAATTATTGTAGGAAAATCAGTTTTTAAACAATTTTTTAAATTTTCGAAATTGAAAAATTGTGCGATTTTTTTGTTTTGTAATGATGTGATTTTTATTTGCTACGGATTTCGCTCGCCGGATGGAGTCCGGGTACCTTAATTAATTTTTATATAACAAATAGTGGCGTGAAGCGCCATCTTTACTTATCAAAACACTATTTCCTAGCAGGGAGTTAATAGGGAAAATTTGGATAGGGTAAAGTCATTGACTAGGCCAAATTTAAACCTTCGAAAGTAAATTTATTTTAACAAAAAAAATAAGAATTAACTACTAAAAAAAAACTTACAATATAAAAATATAAAATATAGAAAATAATACTTAAGTATTCTTTAAAGAGAATTTAAACATATTATTTAAAAGAAATAATACTCTGAGAATTTAATTGTTTAATATCAAATTCAGCGAATAACAAAACAAAAGAATTTAATTTCCAAGTACTGCTGCTCTGAGATCTCGCTTCACAAAACGTCAACCGAATCTTCCCTGGCTGTCACTCTGAAACGAGAAATAAGAAATTTAACCATACTTGCCTTCCGAGGCATTTTAACTTTTATTCGTTATCGCGAAACCGTTCTAGAATAAGTTTCCGAATTTCCCGACATCGACGAAAACCGAGTCGTGCACTTCTAGGAAATTAACCGAGGAACCGCTAGGGGTTAATTCAAAATTTCGGCCGGTTGCCGAAATTCTTACCGATGCGAGAATTCGTTGATAATGAATTACTATGAATGCAAACCCTACTCCTGAGAGCACCCGGGAAAAGAGTTTGCACCCCCTGTTGTCTTCATGGGTGAAAAGAAGAGCGCCTCGATTCACCCAGGATGACCAGAAATGAAAAATAAAGACTAGGTATGCTCGTCAACCTTCCACGAGAGCACCCCTGGTTGGTTGCAGAGCATACAAGAGAAGAGAGAGAACGTTCGTTCGGCCTAAGAGCACCTGGGCAGAAAGAACAATTCCCTTGCAGTATTTGTCTCACAGAAGAGCACCTCTGACTGAGACGAATACCTGTTAAGAAAGTGAGACCGTTCCTGTTAGGCCCGAAGAGCACCTCGGGCCAAGGCGGAAGACGATCTGACGATCTACTCTCATGCAGCCAGGTACCTCGATTTGCATGCGAGTAGTGGGACGAGCAAACGAAGAAGGGGAGCGAGAGACTGCTGTGCGCGCGCCGTCGTCTCTCACTCACTCTTATGGCAATGCGACTACTAAAGCAATTTCTACTGCAATATGCCTTCGTTACATCCCCCCCTCTTTCAAAGCGAATTCTAATGAGCGTACGAGAAAATAAATAAAAAAAAAATTATTTTTGAAACAAAAAAAACAAATAACAAAAATTTAAAAGTTACTTACGGAACAAGTGTTGAACATTTAATTTCTCCCGTAAGTTTCTTAACCCGAAGGACCCATTTATGTCCTGGAACCGGAATACGGAAGCGGTCTGCACCTAGGGGCACTTGTACCCATGGACCATTCGGTATTTGAGATACCTTAAATGGACGACCAAACATTTCCAGCGGAAGTGGAATCGGCAAATCCTCCGATGAACCTTCAATGGCGACGAGATTGTTGTTCTGGTCCAACGCTGGCTGTTGAAACTCCAAGTTGTCATTCATAAGTTCCTCTGCGTTGTGAAATATTTCCACATTTCCATTTAATAAATCCTCAGCGTCGTGAATAGTTTCCTCCAAGCTCGCAAATAATTCTTCGAAAGATTTAGGGCAATCTTCCGACAACTTCTTCGAACCATTTTCCATAAAAACGACAGGCGAGGTAAGTATTTCGTTGGAAAGAATAACAGGTAAGTTTTCCTTTACTAACTCTTCTTTCCTTTCTTTCTTTCCTTTCTCTTTTTCCTCTACTTTCTCTTCTTTTTCTTCTTCTTCTTCTTTCTCTACTTTCTCTACTTTTTCTTCTTTTTCTTCTTTCTCTTTTTTCTTGCTTAATGGTTTACCTTTCTTTAAAATTAATCTCTTTTTTTCCTTTTTAGGTTTTGCAGCGGTGACGGTGATCTTCGGCTTCTTTACGGGTTTCTTCTTCAATTTATTTTGTTTCATCTGTTTAGCGATCTTATTCTTGGCAACTAATTTCATGGCTGAAATCGGTTCCGACACATTTTGAGGCACAATGTCCGGAAGAATTGGAGACAACATACGGTCCACGCGCACAATCGGAAAACACGAATTTTTTAGAATGTTTTTAATTTTCTCTGTCTCCCTATTTAGCATGTTAATCTCCTCTTGCTTGGCAATATTAATCAAGACTTGCTCAAAATCTTCCGTGGATACCGGAGGAGGAATTTTTTTTTCCTTCTGCGGAAGTTCAGCAGCGGGAACTCTAGAACATGGCGTAGGAATTTTCGTTCGATTATTTTTTCTAATAATCCCTACGTCCTGAATTTCCTCCAGCAACACAACCGAATTTTCGCGAAAATTAGATTGGAACGCAAAATCTAATTCTTCATCTACATGATTTATGTTACATAAATCAAACGCGTTAGATTTAATTCTCTTCCGACTCTCCATTTCAAAAAGCTTATCTGTTGTCCGAGACATAGCGACTGACTACCAAGAAACGAATGAATATTTCTACGAAAATGCAGAAATATATAAGAAATCCTTATCTTATCTCCGGGACGATCGGGGAAGACGGAGAGTTGTATAGCCATGTTATTCTGTAGACCGTTCGTCTCCAAATTTCTTAAGATCTTTAATATGAACGTGTTTGAAAATTTTTCCTTCTAGGTTTTTAACATCGAAAATCACAGGAGAAATTTTCTTTTTAATAATAAATGGACCACTAAATTTTTCTAACAATTTTGCATTCTTTTTCTGCAATTTATTAGAAAGATGAAAATTTCTTTTAAGTACTTTTTCACCTATAATAGGACTCCATTCTCTTTTTCTTAAATTATATCGTTTTTGTTGAGAATGAAAATTTCGAGCAAGATTCAAACGAACTAATTCAAGAGCATTCTGAATTTTCTTAATACGAATATTTGCATCCGTATTATCTAGGGAGTTTAAACGCAAGTCTTGAAACCCTGGTGGTAAGAATTCACGGCCGGTGGTAAGGTAGGCTGGTGTATAACCTGTCGCTGAGTGACGCGCGGTGTTGTAAGCGAACTGCAGCTCCGGTAGATGGCGATCCCAGTCCGATTTCTTCTCGTCCATGAATTGTCTGATCATCGTCTTTACCACCTTGTTGACTCTTTCCACTGGATTACATTGAGGAGAATAAGGTGGTGTCAGACGGTGTGTAATACCAAAATCTTCCAAAAAACTTTTAAACTCATTGCTTATGAATTGTCTGCCGTTATCCGAAACAATAGTTCTTGGACAACCAAAGCGAAAAAATATTTCTTTTAACGTAGAAATTAATAATAAGGTTGTTGCTTTTCTTAACGGTTTGAATTCTGCCCATTTAGAAAATCTATCCTGAATAACACATAATATTGTATTACCGGAAGTTGTCCTAGGTAATGGTCCGACAAAATCCACTGATAACATGTCCCATGGATTTTCTACGTTAGTAGAATGCATTCGATTATGCGCAGCTTGTTGAGAACTTTTATTTTTCTGACAATTCTCACAATTTCTAACGTAATCTGTACCATCTCTTAACATACCTGGCCAAAAGAAAAATTCTCCCAAGCGAGCGAGAGTCTTTGCTACTCCCAGATGACCTGCTGTTGGTTCGTCGTGGACTTTTTTAAGAATTTTTACACGATCTTCTTTAGGTATACACAATTTCCATTGTTCATTGTACGGAGTTTCTTTATAATCCAAAGAGTGTAAAACATGATGAAATAATTTTCCTTCTTCAATTCTGTAGTCCGGGTTACGGTCAGGGTGTTCTTGAGTTAATTTAAATTGGCGTTGATACCAGGGGCAAGATGGTAAATTACTCGATTCAGCAATTTGGAGCGGCATACGAGATAAATAGTCCGGTAACCTATTTTCTATGCCTTTTTTATACCTTACTTCAAAATCCCATTGTGAAAGTTCCATAATCCAGCGAGCTAAACGTCCAGAAGGTGTTTCGATGTTGTTGAGCCATTTTAAGGCCTGGTGATCGGTGATCACAATAAAGTGATATCCTTCGAGGTAATGACGCATTTTCCAGATACCCCATTTAACAGCTAAACACTCTAGTTCGGTCGCTGAATAATTCTTCTCAGCAGGATTGAGAGTTCTGCTGGCATAGGCAATAACTACTTCTTCTTCGCCTTCATTTTGGGTGAGTACTGCTCCCAATCCAAGTAAACTGGCATCCGTCTGCAGATAGAACATTTTTGTCCAATCTGGGCATGCTAAAACTGGTGCTTCGGTAAATTTACGCTTAATTTCCATAAAAGCTGATTGTTGATCATCACTCCAATGCCAAGGTATATCTTTTTTAAACAGTTTAATTAACGGGGCAGTTAATTGAGAAATATTCTTCACAAAACGGCGGTACCACGAAATCATTCCAAAAAAAGATCTTAATTCTTTAATATTAGTTGGCGGTTGAATTTCCAAAATGGCGTTCACTTTTTCTGGATCTGGATGAAGTCCTTGTTCATCGACCAAATGACCGAGGTAAGTTAATTGTTTTCTAGCGAAAAAACATTTCTCCCAATTTGGAATTAATTTAGCTTCACGTAATTTTGAAAACACTTTTTTTAATAGAAAAATATGTTCTTCAAAACTTTCTGAGGTCACAACGATGTCATCGAGATAAGAAAATACTCTAGGTGCAAGTTCTGTAGGGATAACTAGGTCGATTAATCGTTGGAAAGTTGCTGGTGCTGCGTGAAGACCAAATGGCATAACGAGAAATTCAAAAAGTCCTAAACCGGGAACCGTAAACGCTGTAAGCGGAATACTTTCTTCTGTAAGCTCCACTTGCCAGTAACCGTTTTTTAAATCCAACGTTGACAGATATTTTGCTCCTTTAAGTTGATCAAGAATACTGGTGATGCGAGGAATCGGGTAAGCATCTTTTTTAGTAATTTTATTGAGTCTCCTGAAGTCGATACAAAACCTCAATTTCCCATTTTTCTTCTTAATCATGACGACAGGGGAACTCCACGGACTCCGAGATTTCCTAATTACTTTTTGTTTCAGCATCTCCAAAGTTTCTTGACGCATAATTTCTTGAGTAACTGGATTCCTAGGCTGGTAGCGTTGCTTAATCGGTGTATGGTCCTCTAGACGAATTTCATGTTTTATTAAAGGTGTGCAACCTTTAACTTCTTCAAAAAGGGCTTTTTCTTTCAATAAAAGTCCATCAAGAATTTTTTCTTGCTCCTGATCCATAGGTTTTAAACCAGGAGATCCTACTTCACAGACTTCAACTCGAAAAGAATTTTTAACTAGATGAATATCTTGATTGTTGACTAATAACACAAAATTTAGTTTTTTCAGCAGATCTATACCAATTAACATAGACTGCATAAGACCAGGTAAAACGAAAAACTTGTGTTTTACCTTAGTACTTCCTACCAGAATCTTCATTTCAAAACTAGTTGTTACCTTGTATTGCGAGCCATTTGCTAGAGCAACCTGAATATCTTCTAGATGAGAAACTCCTCCAAATACAGCTAGACGATTTGCTGTCTCTTGACTGATAAAAGATGAGACGGCTCCTGTGTCTACTAGTGCAGAGAAGGTAACCTCTTCACAGCTACAGTTAACGAAAATTCTGGAGTCAGGGATTTGTAAGGCCGAACTTACTCCTTTCGCTCGACCTTTTTGGCGTTTCCCGACGGATGGCACTTGCAGTCTCGTGTAAACACGTTTTCAGCTCCACAATAGGAACAAAACTTCACTGGTCTACTCCGACAATTACTACGACGATGTCCAGGTTTTCTGCATCTCCAACAATGAGTCTTCGGGTCATACGGCTTACTCACTTCTGCTATTTCCACTCTCCTAGATGGCTGTTGCGGAATCTCCTCGATTTTCATTGCGCGTAAAATTTCTGACACTTCTTCAACACGTTGAATGAGAGTATTTACACAATCAACTTCACTTCTTCTAATATGCAAACGAAAAATTGCTTGCATATTCCAATATAACGTATCAAGTTGTCGACTAGTCTCATAACCTCCGTGCCGACGCATGAGAGTTCGTAGCGAATTAGCATAACTACGAATGGAGTCGTCCTTCCCTTGAATTTTACTCGCAATTTGAGATTCCAAGTTCCTTAACTCTCCTGGCGATAAATAAAATCTTCTCAGAGAAGTTGTCAGCTGTTCTAACGAATGAGTAGATGTTATCTCATTCCTGTACCACAGCAATGCGTCTCCACGAAGCAATTCCGGAAAACCACGTAAAATTTGATTGTCCGAGAATCCATATGCTACTTGAAGCTCTTCTAGTCTCTCCAAAAATGCATACGGATCACGCCCATCAAAATTACAACTCCACTTTCGCATTGAGTCTAACACGAAAGTATCACTAGCTCCAGAAGATGGTGTAGAAGAACCCAGTGGAGGAATAAAATTTCCCTGCTGATGAGAAGTCGTCGGGGTTGACATATTATGTTGACCAAAACCAGTTTCCCGCGGATCTTCTAACGCAATTAGATCTCTTGAAATATCATCCTCTTCCTTGTAGTCCTCTGGATCTGCTGGCTTGTTGAAGATTTGAGGGTTAGCTTTAGCAAAAGCCACCAAACGTTGCCTCAATTGAGCCACTGTACCTTCCGACTCAATTTTATGCTTCACGAGTTCTGCGATCAATTGAGCTTTCGAAAGCTCGTAAATCCATTTGACTCCCATTTTGTTTAAACAAACTTCTCTGTTACAAGGCTTAGTAACTTCTGAGCTTCAACTTAAACGTTCCTCCATATATACTAGAAAAGCCCTCTATGCCTCCATGATGATACTAATTACGTAGAGTGGGGAGGAAAAATTTTGTAGAGGGGAGACCACAGGAGGAGGGGAGAACAAACGATTTCTTATGAAGGAGAAAAACATAGGTGAAATTTTAGGGAGCGAAAATTTTGCAGTTAAATTTTAAACAAAAGGTAAGGAATGCGGAAAAATATAGATAGAATGAAAGGAAAATTTTACGTAACTTCTAATCTCTTTTTCTGTTACAGCAGTCTCTAGTGAAACGACCGTGTTCACCACACTTGGAGCAGAATTTGATCGGAGGGTTAGGGCAAGATGTCCTCCGATGTCCATCTTGACCACAACGCCAACATGCAGTCAATCTATTATAGTGTGATGATTCCACTCTAGGTTTATTTACTTGAGCCCTTGACGGTCCCCTTGTCTCCTCATACGTCAACCGTGTCCAGAAATACGTTTCCTTCCATTCTACCGCCGTGTCGTAATCCAAATTCCTTAGTCTCCGCTCATATTTCCTTTGTTCTTCCTCAAACAACATTTCCGGAAAAACTCGACGAACTTGATCTTTAGAAATCCTGTATTTCTTCATGAACGAAGACACTGCACATAATGCATCCCAAATGTCCGACGGAGAAAACCAGCGATTGATTTTTTCGATGTGGTGGTAGACCTCGAAATCCTGAAGTGGTTTCACCATGATGACTCAAAGCAGACAACCCAACGAAAGCAACTGAGAAAAAACTACTTATGACCGTATAGCACGAGAAATAAAATCGTTATGAGCCAAAACTACCGAGACACTCAATATATAACCTGCCTTATTACCCCCACTCTAGTTTCACCATCGGAACGCGAGACACAATCACTAAAAAAAAAATTTCCCTTTTTTTTAAAATACGAAATGGGCGAGACCTCAGAGCTAAAATACTAATTTTAGAAATTTAATAAACTTCTTTAGTCCTTGTTCGGGCGCCATGTAATGATGTGATTTTTATTTGCTACGGATTTCGCTCGCCGGATGGAGTCCGGGTACCTTAATTAATTTTTATATAACAAATAGTGGCGTGAAGCGCCATCTTTACTTATCAAAACACTATTTCCTAGCAGGGAGTTAATAGGGAAAATTTGGATAGGGTAAAGTCATTGACTAGGCCAAATTTAAACCTTCGAAAGTAAATTTATTTTAACAAAAAAAATAAGAATTAACTACTAAAAAAAAACTAACAATATAAAAATATAAAATATAGAAAATAATACTTGAGTATTCTTTAAAGAGAATTTAAACATATTATTTAAAAGAAATAATACTCTGAGAATTTAATTGTTTAATATCAAATTCAGCGAATAACAAAACAAAAGAATTTAATTTCCAAGTACTGCTGCTCTGAGATCTCGCTTCACAAAACGTCAACCGAATCTTCCCTGGCTGTCACTCTGAAACGAGAAATAAGAAATTTAACCATACTTGCCTTCCGAGGCATTTTAACTTTTATTCGTTATCGCGAAACCGTTCTAGAATAAGTTTCCGAATTTCCCGACATCGACGAAAACCGAGTCGTGCACTTCTAGGAAATTAACCGAGGAACCGCTAGGGGTTAATTCAAAATTTCGGCCGGTTGCCGAAATTCTTACCGATGCGAGAATTCGTTGATAATGAATTACTATGAATGCAAACCCTACTCCTGAGAGCACCCGGGAAAAGAGTTTGCACCCCCTGTTGTCTTCATGGGTGAAAAGAAGAGCGCCTCGATTCACCCAGGATGACCAGAAATGAAAAATAAAGACTAGGTATGCTCGTCAACCTTCCACGAGAGCACCCCTGGTTGGTTGCAGAGCATACAAGAGAAGAGAGAGAACGTTCGTTCGGCCTAAGAGCACCTGGGCAGAAAGAACAATTCCCTTGCAGTATTTGTCTCACAGAAGAGCACCTCTGACTGAGACGAATACCTGTTAAGAAAGTGAGACCGTTCCTGTTAGGCCCGAAGAGCACCTCGGGCCAAGGCGGAAGACGATCTGACGATCTACTCTCATGCAGCCAGGTACCTCGATTTGCATGCGAGTAGTGGGACGAGCAAACGAAGAAGGGGAGCGAGAGACTGCTGTGCGCGCGCCGTCGTCTCTCACTCACTCTTATGGCAATGCGACTACTAAAGCAATTGCTACTGCAATATGCCTTCGTTACAGTTTTTTTCTGCAGAAAATTTAAAAATTTTGATTTTCGACTAAATTCATAAAATATTTGCTGTTTCCATCTAAATTATACTTGAAAAACTAATTTTCTAATGAATTCACAAAATTTTCAAAATTTAAAAATCGGCGTTTTTCTCGTTTTTTTTCAATAGGAAATTTTGAAATTGCGAATTTTGCCGTTTTTTTCAAATTTTTTGTTTCAGAAAAATTTTGTAACCGTGAATTTCGACAAAATTCATTATTTATTTTCGTAATTTAACAGAATTATTGTAGGAAAATCAGTTTTTAAACAATTTTTAAATTTTCGAAATTGAAAAATTGTGCGATTTTTTTGTTTTTTTCTGCAGAAAATTTAAAAATTTTGATTTTCGACTAAATTTATAAAATATTTGCTGCTTCCATCTAAATTATACTTGAAAAACTAATTTTCTGATGAATTCACAAAATTTTCAAAATTTAAAAATCTGCGTTTTTTTCGTTTTCTTTTAATAGAAAATTTTGAAATTGCGAATTTCGACGATTTCTTCAAATTTTTTGTTTCTGAAAAATTTTGTAATCGTAAATTTCGACAAAATTCATTATTTATTTTCGTATTTTAACAGAATTATTGTAGCAAAATCAGTTTTCAAACAATTATTCAAATATCTGAAATCGAAAAATTTGTCGATTTTTTTGTTTTTTTTTCTACAGAAAAATTAAAAATTTTGATTTTCGACTAAATTCATAAAATATTTGCTGTTTCCATCTAAATTATACTTGAAAAACTAATTTTCTGATGAATTCACAAAATTTTCAAAATTTAAAAATCGGCGTTTTTCTCGTTTTTTTTCAATAGGAAATTTTGAAATTGCGAATTTCGCCGATTTCTTCAAATTTTTTGTTTCAGAAAAATTTTGTAACCGTGAATTTCGACAAAATTCATTATTTATTTTCGTAATTTAACAGAATTATTGTAGGAAAATCAGTTTTTAAACAATTTTTCAAATTTTCGAAATTGAAAAATTGTGCGATTTTTTTGTTTTTTTCTGCAGAAAATTTAAAAATTTTGATTTTCGACTAAATTCATAAAATATTTGCTGTTTCCATCTAAATTATACTTGAAAAACTAATTTTCTGATGAATTCACAAAATTTTCAAAATTTAAAAATCGGCGTTTTTCTCGTTTTTTTTCAATAGGAAATTTTGAAATTGCGAATTTTGCCGTTTTTTTCAAATTTTTTGTTTCAGAAAAATTTTGTAACCGTGAATTTCGACAAAATTCATTATTTATTTTCGTAATTTAACAGAATTATTGTAGGAAAATCAGTTTTTAAACAATTTTTAAATTTTCGAAATTGAAAAATTGTGCGATTTTTTTGTTTTTTTCTGCAGAAAATTTAAAAATTTTGATTTTCGACTAAATTCATAAAATATTTGCTGTTTCCATCTAAATTATACTTGAAAAACTAATTTTCTGATGAATTCACAAAATTTTCAAAATTTAAAAATCGGCGTTTTTCTCGTTTTTTTTCAATAGGAAATTTTGAAATTGCGAATTTTGCCGATTTCTTCAAATTTTTTGTTTCAGAAAAATTTTGTAACCGTGAATTTCGACAAAATTCATTATTTATTTTCGTAATTTAACAGAATTATTGTAGGAAAATCAGTTTTTAAACAATTTTTCAAATTTTCGAAATTGAAAAATTGTGCGATTTTTTTGTTTTTTTCTGCAGAAAATTTAAAAATTTTGATTTTCGACTAAATTCATAAAATATTTGCTGCTCCCATCTAAATTATAATTAAAAAACTAATTTTCTGATGAATTCAAAAATTTTTCAAAATTTAAAAATCTGCGTTTTTTTCGTTTTCTTTCAATAGAAAATTTTGAAATTGCGAATTTCGACGATTTCTTCAAAAATTTTTTGTTTCTGAAAAATTTTGTAACCGTAAATTTCGACAAAATTCATTATTTATTTTCGTATTTTAACAGAATTATTGTAGGAAAATCAGTTTTTAAACAATTTTTCAAATTTTCGAAATTGAAAAATTGTGCGATTTTTTTGTTTTTTTTTCTACAGAAAAATTAAAAATTTTGATTTTCGACTAAATTCATAAAATATTTGCTGTTTCCATCTAAATTATACTTGAAAAACTAATTTTCTGATGAATTCAAAAATTTTTCAAAATTTAAAAATCGGCGTTTTTCTCGTTTTTTTTCAATAGGAAATTTTGAAATTGCGAATTTCGCCGATTTCTTCAAATTTTTTGTTTCAGAAAAATTTTGTAACCGTGAATTTCGACAAAATTCATTATTTATTTTCGTAATTTAACAGAATTATTGTAGGAAAATCAGTTTTTAAACAATTTTTCAAATTTTCGAAATTGAAAAATTGTGCGATTTTTTTGTTTTTTTTTGCAGAAAATTTAAAAATTTTGATTTTCGACTAAATTCATAAAATATTTGCTGTTTCCATCTAAATTATACTTGAAAAACTAATTTTCTGATGAATTCACAAAATTTTCAAAATTTAAAAATCGGCGTTTTTCTCGTTTTTTTTCAATAGGAAATTTTGAAATTGCGAATTTCGCCGATTTCTTCAAATTTTTTGTTTCAGAAAAATTTTGTAACCGTGAATTTCGACAAAATTCATTATTTATTTTAGTATTTTAACAGTATTATTGTAGTAAAATCATTTTTTAAAAAATTTTTAAAATTTTATAAATTTAAAAATTGTGCTATTTTTTTTTTTTTTTTGCAGAAAATTTAAAAATTTTGATTTTCGACTAAATTCATAAAATATTTGCTGCTTCCATCTAAATTATACTTGAAAAACTAATTTTCTGATGAATTCACAAAATTTTCAAAATTTAAAAATCGGCGTTTTACTCGTTTTTTTTCAATAGGAAATTTTGAAATTGCGAATTTCGACGATTTCTTCAAATTTTTTGTTTCAGAAAAATTTTGTAACCGTGAATTTTGACAAAATTCATTATTTATTTTCGTATTTTAACAGAATTATTGTAGGAAAATCAGTTTTTAAACAATTTTTAAATTTTCGAAATTGAAAAATTGTGCGATTTTTTTGTTTTTTTTTTGCAGAAAATTTAAAAATTTTGATTTTCGACTAAATTCATAAATTATTTGCTGTTTCCATCTAAATTATACTTGAAAAACAAATTTTCTGATGAATTCAAAAATTTTTCAAAATTTAAAAATCGGCGTTTTTCTCGTTTTTTTTCAATAGGAAATTTTGAAATTGCGAATTTCGCCGATTTCTTCAAATTTTTTGTTTCAGAAAAATTTTGTAACCGTGAATTTCGACAAAATTCATTATTTATTTTCGTAATTTAACAGAATTATTGTAGGAAAATCAGTTTTTAAACAATTTTTAAATTTTCGAAATTGAAAAATTGTGCGATTTTTTTGTTTTTTTCTGCAGAAAATTTAAAAATTTTGATTTTCGACTAAATTCATAAAATATTTGCTGTTTCCATCTAAATTATACTTGAAAAACAAATTTTCTGATGAATTCAAAAATTTTTCAAAATTTAAAAATCGGCGTTTTTCTCGTTTTTTTTCAATAGGAAATTTTGAAATTGCGAATTTCGCCGATTTCTTCAAATTTTTTGTTTCAGAAAAATTTTGTAACCGTGAATTTCGACAAAATTCATTATTTATTTTCGTATTTTAACAGAATTATTGTAGAAAAATCAGTTTTTAAACAATTTTTCAAATTTTCGAAATTGAAAAATTGTGCGATTTTTTTGTTTTTTTTTCTACAGAAAAATTAAAAATTTTGATTTTCGACTAAATTCATAAAATATTTGCTGTTTCCATCTAAATTATACTTGAAAAACTAATTTTCTGATGAATTCACAAAATTTTCAAAATTTAAAAATCGGCGTTTTTCTCGTTTTTTTTCAATAGAAAATTTTGAAATTGCGAATTTCGACGATTTCTTCAAATTTTTTGTTTCAGAAAAATTTTGTAACCGTGAAATTTCGACAAAATTCATTATTTATTTTCGTATTTTAACAGAATTATTGTAGGAAAATCAGTTTTTAAAACAATTTTTAAAATATATGAAATCGAAAAATTTGTCGATTTTTTTGTTTTTTTTTCTGCAGAAAATTTAAAAATTTTGATTTTCGACTAAATTCATAAAATATTTGCTGTTTCCATCTAAATTATACTTGAAAAACTAATTTTCTGATGAATTCACAAAATTTTCAAAATTTAAAAATCGGCGTTTTTCTCGTTTTTTTTTCAATAGGAAATTTTGAAATTGCGAATTTCGCCGATTTCTTCAAATTTTTTGTTTCAGAAAAATTTTGTAACCGTGAATTTCGACAAAATTCATTATTTATTTTCGTAATTTAACAGAATTATTGTAGGAAAATCAGTTTTTAAACAATTTTTAAATTTTCGAAATTGAAAAATTGTGCGATTTTTTTGTTTTTTTTTGCAGAAAATTTAAAAATTTTGATTTTCGACTAAATTCATAAAATATTTGCTGTTTCCATCTAAATTATACTTGAAAAACTAATTTTCTGATGAATTCACAAAATTTTCAAAATTTAAAAATCTGCGTTTTTTTCGTTTTCTTTTAATAGAAAATTTTGAAATTGCGAATTTCGACGATTTCTTCAAATTTTTTGTTTCTGAAAAATTTTGTAATCGTAAATTTCGACAAAATTCATTATTTATTTTCGTATTTTAACAGAATTATTGTAGCAAAATCAGTTTTTAAACAATTTTTAAATTTTCGAAATTGAAAAATTGTGCGATTTTTTTGTTTTTTTCTGCAGAAAATTTAAAAATTTTGATTTTCGACTAAATTCATAAAATATTTGCTGTTTCCATCTAAATTATACTTGAAAAACTAATTTTCTGATGAATTCAAAAATTTTTCAAAATTTAAAAATCGGCGTTTTTCTCGTTTTTTTTCAATAGGAAATTTTGAAATTGCGAATTTCGCCGATTTCTTCAAATTTTTTGTTTCAGAAAAATTTTGTAACCGTGAATTTCGACAAAATTCATTATTTATTTTCGTAATTTAACAGAATTATTGTAGGAAAATCAGTTTTTAAACAATTTTTCAAATTTTCGAAATTGAAAAATTGTGCGATTTTTTTGTTTTTTTCTGCAGAAAATTTAAAAATTTTGATTTTCGACTAAATTCATAAAATATTTGCTGTTTCCATCTAAATTATACTTGAAAAACTAATTTTCTGATGAATTCAAAAATTTTTCAAAATTTAAAAATCGGCGTTTTTCTCGTTTTTTTTCAATAGGAAATTTTGAAATTGCGAATTTCGCCGATTTCTTCAAATTTTTTGTTTCAGAAAAATTTTGTAACCGTGAATTTCGACAAAATTCATTATTTATTTTCGTATTTTAACAGAATTATTGTAGGAAAATCAGTTTTTAAACAATTTTTAAATTTTCGAAATTGAAAAATTGTGCGATTTTTTTGTTTTTTCTGCAGAAAATTTAAAAATTTTGATTTTCGACTAAATTCATAAAATATTTGCTGTTTCCATCTAAATTATACTTGAAAAACTAATTTTCTGATGAATTCAAAAAATTTTTCAAAATTTAAAAGTCGGCGTTTTTCTCGTTTTTTTTCAATAGAAAATTTTGAAATTTCGAATTTAGCCGATTTCTTCAAATTTTTTGTTTCAGAAAAATTTTGTAACCGTGAAATTTCGACAAAATTCATTATTTATTTTCGTATTTTAACATAATTATTGTAGGAAAATCAGTTTTTAAACAATTTTTCAAATTTTCGAAATTGAAAAATTGTGCGATTTTTTTGTTTTTTTCTGCAGAAAATTTAAAAATTTTGATTTTCGACTAAATTCATAAAATATTTGCTGTTTCCATCTAAATTATACTTGAAAAACTAATTTTCTGATGAATTCAAAAATTTTTCAAAATTTAAAAATCGGCGTTTTTCTCGTTTTTTTTCAATAGGAAATTTTGAAATTGCGAATTTCGACGATTTCTTCAAATTTTTTGTTTCAGAAAAATTTTGTAACCGTGAATTTCGACAAAATTCATTATTTATTTTCGTATTTTAACAGAATTATTGTAGAAAAATCAGTTTTTAAACAATTTTTCAAATTTTCGAAATTGAAAAATTGTGCGATTTTTTTGTTTTTTTCTGCAGAAAATTTAAAAATTTTGATTTTCGACTAAATTCATAAAATATTTGCTGTTTCCATCTAAATTATACTTGAAAAACTAATTTTCTGATGAATTCAAAAATTTTTCAAAATTTAAAAATCGGCGTTTTTCTCGTTTTTTTTGAATATGAAAGTTTTGAAATTGCGAATTTCGAAGATTTCTTCAAATTTTTTGTTTCAGAAAAATTTTGTAACCGTGAATTTCGACAAAATTCATTATTTATTTTCGTAATTTAACAGAATTATTGTAGGAAAATCAGTTTTTAAACAATTTTTAAATTTTCGAAATTGAAAAATTGTGCGATTTTTTTGTTTTTTTCTGCAGAAAATTTAAAAATTTTGATTTTCGACTAAATTCATAAAATATTTGCTGTTTCCATCTAAATTATACTTGAAAAACAAATTTTCTGATGAATTCAAAAATTTTTCAAAATTTAAAAATCGGCGTTTTTCTCGTTTTTTTTCAATAGGAAATTTTGAAATTGCGAATTTCGCCGATTTCTTCAAATTTTTTGTTTCAGAAAAATTTTGTAACCGTGAATTTCGACAAAATTCATTATTTATTTTCGTAATTTAACAGAATTATTGTAGGAAAATCAGTTTTTAAACAATTTTTCAAATTTTCGAAATTGAAAAATTGTGCGATTTTTTTGTTTTTTTCTGCAGAAAATTTAAAAATTTTGATTTTCGACTAAATTCATAAAATATTTGCTGTTTCCATCTAAATTATACTTGAAAAACTAATTTTCTGATGAATTCAAAAATTTTTCAAAATTTAAAAATCGGCGTTTTTCTCGTTTTTTTTCAATAGGAAATTTTGAAATTGCGAATTTTGCCGATTTCTTCAAATTTTTTGTTTCTGAAAAATTTTGTAACTGTGAATTTCGACAAAATTCATTATTTATTTTCGTATTTTAACAGAATTATTGTAGGAAAATCAGTTTTTAAACAATTTTTAAATTTTCGAAATTGAAAAATTGTGCGATTTTTTTGTTTTTTTCTGCAGAAAATTTAAAAATTTTGATTTTCGACTAAATTCATAAAATATTTGCTGTTTCCATCTAAATTATACTTGAAAAACTAATTTTCTGATGAATTCACAAAATTTTCAAAATTTAAAAATCGGCGTTTTTCTCGTTTTTTTTTCAATAGGAAATTTTGAAATTGCGAATTTCGCCGATTTCTTCAAATTTTTTGTTTCAGAAAAATTTTGTAACCGTGAATTTCGACAAAATTCATTATTTATTTTCGTAATTTAACAGAATTATTGTAGAAAAATCAGTTTTTAAAAAATTTTTCAAATTTTATAATTTGATAAATTGTGCGTTTTTTTTTTTTTTTTCTGCAGAAAATTTAAAAATTTTGATTTTCGACTAAATTCATAAAATATTTGCTGTTTCCATCTAAATTATACTTGAAAAAACTAATTTTCTGATGAATTCACAAAAATTTTTCAAAATTTAAAAATCGGCGTTTTTCTCGTTTTTTTTTCAATAGAAAATTTTGAAATTGCGAATTTCGCCGATTTCTTCAAATTTTTTGTTTCAGAAAAATTTTGTAACCGTGAATTTCGACAAAATTCATTATTTATTTTCGTAATATAACAGAAATATTGTAGGAAAATCAGTTTTTAAACAATTTTTAAATTTTCGAAATTGAAAAATTGTGCAATTTTTTTGTTTTTTTTTTTGCAGAAAATTTAAAAATTTTGATTTTCGACTAAATTAATAAAATATTTGCTGTTTCCATCTAAATTATACTTGAAAAACAAATTTTCTGATGAATTCAAAAATTTTTCAAAATTTAAAAATCGGCGTTTTTCTCGTTTTTTTTCAATAGGAAATTTTGAAATTGCGAATTTCGCCGATTTCTTCAAATTTTTTGTTTCAGAAAAATTTTGTAACCGTGAATTTCGACAAAATTCATTATTTATTTTCGTAATTTTAACTCAATTATTGTAGAAAAATCAGTTTTTAAACAATTTTTCAAATTTTCGAAATTGAAAAATTGTGCGATTTTTTTGTTTTTTTCTGCAGAAAATTTAAAAATTTTGATTTTCGACTAAATTCATAAAATATTTGCTGTTTCCATCTAAATTATACTTGAAAAACTAATTTTCTGATGAATTCAAAAATTTTTAAAAATTTAAAAATCGTCATTTTTCTCCTTTTTTTTCAATAGGAAATTTTAAATTGCGAATTTCGCCGATTTTTTCAAATTTTTTGTTTCAGAAAAATTTTGTAACCGTGAATTTCGACAAAATTCATTATTTATTTTCGTATTTTAACAGAATTATTGTAGGAAAATCAGTTTTTAAACAATTTTTCAAATTTTCGAAATTGAAAAATTGTGCGATTTTTTTGTTTTTTTCTGCAGAAAATTTAAAAATTTTGATTTTCGACTAAATTCATAAAATATTTGCTGTTTCCATCTAAATTATACTTGAAAAACTAATTTTCTGATGAATTCACAAAATTTTCAAAATTTAAAAATCGGCGTTTTTCTCGTTTTTTTTCAATAGAAAATTTTGAAATTGCGAATTTCGCCGATTTCTTCAAATTTTTTGTTTCAGAAAAATTTTGTAACCGTGAATTTCGACAAAATTCATTATTTATTTTCGTATTTTAACAGAATTATTGTAGGAAAATCAGTTTTTAAACAATTTTTAAATTTTCGAAATTGAAAAATTGTGCAATTTTTTTGTTTTTTTTTTTGCAGAAAATTTAAAAATTTTGATTTTCGACTAAATTCATAAAATATTTGCTGTTTCCATCTAAATTATACTTGAAAAACAAATTTTCTGATGAATTCAAAAATTTTTCAAAATTTAAAAATCGGCGTTTTTCTCGTTTTTTTTCAATAGGAAATTTTGAAATTGCGAATTTCGCCGATTTCTTCAAATTTTTTGTTTCAGAAAAATTTTGTAACCGTGAATTTCGACAAAATTCATTATTTATTTTCGTATTTTAACAGAATTATTGTAGGAAAATCAGTTTTTAAACAATTTTTAAATTTTCGAAATTGAAAAATTGTGCGATTTTTTTGTTTTTTTCTGCAGAAAATTTAAAAATTTTGATTTTCGACTAAATTAATAAAATATTTGCTGTTTCCATCTAAATTATACTTGAAAAACTAATTTTCTGATGAATTCACAAAATTTTTCAAAATTTAAAAATCGGCGTTTTTCTCGTTTTTTTTTCAATAGGAAAATTTTGAAATTGCGAATTTCGCCGATTTCTTCAAATTTTTTGTTTCAGAAAAATTTTGTAACCGTGAAATTTCGACAAAATTCATTATTTATTTTCGTAATTTTAACAGAATTATTGTAGGAAAATCAGTTTTTAAACAAACAATTTTTAAATTTTCGAAATTGAAAAATTGTGCGATTATTTGTTTTTTTTTTTGCAGAAAATTTAAAAATTTTGATTTTCGACTAAATTCATAAAATATTTGCTGTTTCCATCTAAATTATACTTGAAAAACTAATTTTCTGATGAATTCAAAAATTTTTCAAAATTTAAAAATCGGCGTTTTTCTCGTTTTTTTTTCAATAGGAAATTTTGAAATTGCGAATTTCGCCGATTTCTTCAAATTTTTTGTTTCAGAAAAATTTTGTAACCGTGAATTTCGACAAAATTCATTATTTATTTTCGTATTTTAAAAGAATTATTGTAGCAAAATCAGTTTTTAAACAATTATTCAAATTTTCGAAATTGAAAAATTGTGCGATTTTTTTGTTTTTTCTGCAGAAAATTTAAAAATTTTGATTTTCGACTAAATTCATAAAATATTTGCTGTTTCCATCTAAATTATACTTGAAAAACTAATTTTCTGATGAATTCACAAAATTTTCAAAATTTAAAAATCGGCGTTTTTCTCGTTTTTTTTCAATAGGAAATTTTGAAATTGCGAATTTCGCCGATTTCTTCAAATTTTTTGTTTCAGAAAAATTTTGTAACCGTGAATTTCGACAAAATTCATTATTTATTTTCGTATTTTAAAAGAATTATTTTATAAAAATAATTTTTAAAAAAATTATTAAAATATATGAAATTTAAAAATTGTTCTATTTTTTTTTTTTTTTTTTTGCAGAAAATTTAAAAATTTTGATTTTCGACTAAATTCATAAAATATTTGCTGTTTCCATCTAAATTATACTTGAAAAACTAATTTTCTGATGAATTCAAAAATTTTTCAAAATTTAAAAATCTGCGTTTTTTTCGTTTTCTTTCAATAGAAAATTTTGAAATTGCGAATTTCGACGATTTCTTCAAATTTTTTGTTTCAGAAAAATTTTGTAACCGTGAATTTCGACAAAATTCATTATTTATTTTCGTAATTTAACAGAATTATTGTAGGAAAATCAGTTTTTAAACAATTTTTCAAATTTTCGAAATTGAAAAATTGTGCGATTTTTTGTTTTTTTTTCTGCAGAAAATTTAAAAATTTTGATTTTCGACTAAATTCATAAAATATTTGCTGTTTCCATCTAAATTATACTTGAGAAACTAATTTTCTGATGAATTCACAAAATTTTCAAAATTTAAAAATCGGCGTTTTTCTCGTTTTTTTTCAATAGAAAATTTTGAAATTGCGAATTTCGCCGATTTCTTCAAATTTTTTGTTTCAGAAAAATTTTGTAACCGTGAATTTCGACAAAATTCATTATTTATTTTCGTATTTTAACAGAATTATTGTAGGAAAATCAGTTTTTAAACAATTTTTAAATTTTCGAAATTGAAAAATTGTGCGATTTTTTTGTTTTTTTCTGCAGAAAATTTAAAAATTTTGATTTTCGACTAAATTCATAAAATATTTGCTGTTTCCATCTAAATTATACTTGAAAAACTAATTTTCTGATGAATTCAAAAATTTTTCAAAATTTAAAAATCGGCGTTTTTCTCGTTTTTTTTCAATATAAAATTTTGAAATTGCGAATTTCGCCGATTTCTTCAAATTTTTTTGTTTCAGAAAAATTTTGTAACCGTGAATTTCGACAAAATTCATTATTTATTTTCGTATTTTAACAGAATTATTGTAGCAAAATCAGTTTTTAAAAAATTTTTCAAATTTTCGAAATTGAAAAATTGTGCGATTTTTTTGTTTTTTTTTTGCAGAAAATTTAAAAATTTTGATTTTCGACTAAATTCATAAAATATTTGCTGTTTCCATCTAAATTATACTTGAAAAACTAATTTTCTGATGAATTCAAAAATTTTTCAAAATTTAAAAGTCGGCGTTTTTCTCGTTTTTTTTCAATAGAAAATTTTGAAATTGCGAATTTCGCCGATTTATTCAAATTTTTTGTTTCAGAAAAATTTTGTAACCGTGAATTTCGACAAAATTCATTATTTATTTTCGTATTTTAACAGAATTATTGTAGGAAAATCAGTTTTTAAACAATTTTTAAATTTTCGAAATTGAAAAATTGTGCGATTTTTTTGTTTTTTCTGCAGAAAATTTAAAAATTTTGATTTTCGACTAAATTAATAAAATATTTGCTGTTTCCATCTAAATTATACTTGAAAAACTAATTTTCTGATGAATTCAAAAATTTTTCAAAATTTAAAAATCGGCGTTTTTCTCTTTTTTTTTAAATAGTAAATTTTGAAATTGCGAATTTTGCCGATTTCTTCAAATTTTTTGTTTCTGAAAAATTTTGTAACCGTGAATTTCGACAAAATTCATTATTTATTTTCGTAATTTAACAGAATTATTGTAGGAAAATCAGTTTTTAAACAATTTTTAAATTTTCGAAATTATAAAATTGTGCGATTTTTTTGTTTTTTTCTGCAGAAAATTTAAAAATTTTGATTTTCGACTAAATTCATAAAATATTTGCTGCTCCCATCTAAATTATAATTAAAAAACTAATTTTCTGATGAATTCAAAAATTTTTCAAAATTTAAAAATCTGCGTTTTTTTCGTTTTCTTTCAATAGAAAATTTTAAAATTGCGAATTTTGCCGTTTTTTTTAAATTTTTTGTTTCAGAAAAATTTTGTAACCGTGAATTTCGACAAAATTCATTATTTATTTTCGTATTTTAACAGAATTATTGTAGAAAAATCAGTTTTTAAACAATTTTTAAATTTTCGAAATTAAAAAATTGTGCGATTTTTTTGTTTTATTTTTGCAGAAAATTTAAAAATTTTGATTTTCGACTAAATTCATAAAATATTTGCTGTTTCCATCTAAATTATACTTGAAAAACTAATTTTCTGATGAATTCAAAAATTTTTCAAAATTTAAAAATCGGCGTTTTTCTCGTTTTTTTTCAATAGGAAATTTTGAAATTGCGAATTTCGCCGATTTCTTCAAATTTTTTGTTTCAGAAAAATTTTGTAACCGTGAATTTCGACAAAATTCATTATTTATTTTCGTATTTTAACAGAATTATTGTAGGAAAATCAGTTTTTAAACAATTTTTCAAAATTTCAAAATTGAAAAATTGTGCGATTTCTTTGTTTTTTTTGCAGAAAATTTAAAAATTTTGAGTTTCGACTAAATTCATAAAATATTTGCTGTTTCCATCTAAATTATACTTGAAAAACTAATTTTCTGATGAATTCAAAAATTTTTTAAAATTTAAAAATCGGCGTTTTTCTCGTTTTCTTTCAATAGAAAATTTTGAAATTGCGAATTTCGCCGATTTCTTCAAATTTTTTGTTTCAGAAAAATTTTGTAACCGTGAATTTCGACAAAATTCATTATTTATTTTCGTATTTTAACAGAATTATTGTAGGAAAATCAGTTTTTAAACAATTTTTAAATTTTCGAAATTGAAAAATTGTGCGATTTTTTTGTTTTTTTCTGCAGAAAATTTAAAAATTTTGATTTTCGACTAAATTCATAAAATATTTGCTGTTTCCATCTAAATTATAATTAAAAAACTAATTTTCTGATGAATTCAAAAATTTTTCAAAATTTAAAAATCGGCGTTTTTCTCGTTTTTTTTCAATAGGAAATTTTGAAATTGCGAATTTCGCCGATTTCTTCAAATTTTTTGTTTCAGAAAAATTTTGTAACCGTGAATTTCGACAAAATTCATTATTTATTTTCGTAATTTAACAGAATTATTGTAGGAAAATCAGTTTTTAAACAATTTTTAAATTTTCGAAATTGAAAAATTGTGCGATTTTTTTGTTTTTTTCTGCAGAAAATTTAAAAATTTTGATTTTCGACTAAATTAATAAAATATTTGCTGTTTCCATCTAAATTATACTTGAAAAACTAATTTTCTGATGAATTCACAAAATTTTCAAAATTTAAAAATCGGCGTTTTTTTCGTTTTTTTTCAATAGGAAATTTTGAAATTGCGAATTTTGCCGATTTCTTCAAATTTTTTGTTTCTGAAAAATTTTGTAACCGTGAATTTCGACAAAATTCATTATTTATTTTCGTAATTTAACAGAATTATTGTAGGAAAATCAGTTTTTAAACAATTTTTAAATTTTCGAAATTGAAAAATTGTGCGATTTTTTTGTTTTTTTCTGCAGAAAATTTAAAAATTTTGATTTTCGACTAAATTCATAAAATATTTGCTGCTTCCATCTAAATTATACTTGAAAAACTAATTTTCTGATGAATTCAAAAATTTTTCAAAATTTAAAAATCGGCGTTTTTCTCGTTTTTTTTCAATAGGAAATTTTGAAATTGCGAATTTCGACGATTTCTTCAAATTTTTTGTTTCTGAAAAATTTTGTAATCGTAAATTTCGACAAAATTCATTATTTATTTTCGTATTTTAACAGAATTATTGTAGCAAAATCAGTTTTCAAACAATTATTCAAATATCTGAAATCGAAAAATTGTGCGATTTTTTTGTTTTTTTCTGCAGAAAATTTAAAAATTTTGATTTTCGACTAAATTCATAAAATATTTGCTGTTTCCATCTAAATTATACTTGAAAAACTAATTTTCTGATGAATTCAAAAATTTTTCAAAATTTAAAAATCGGCGTTTTTCTCGTTTTTTTTTCAATAGGAAATTTTGAAATTGCGAATTTCGCCGATTTCTTCAAATTTTTTGTTTCAGAAAAATTTTGTAACCGTGAATTTCGACAAAATTCATTATTTATTTTCGTATTTTAACAGAATTATTGTAGGAAAATCAGTTTTTAAACAATTTTTCAAATTTTCGAAATTGAAAAATTGTGCGATTTTTTTGTTTTTTTTTGCAGAAAATTTAAAAATTTTGATTTTCGACTAAATTCATAAAATATTTGCTGTTTCCATCTAAATTATACTTGAAAAACTAATTTTCTGATGAATTCAAAAATTTTTCAAAATTTAAAAATCGGCGTTTTTCTCGTTTTTTTTCAATAGAAAATTTTGAAATTTCGAATTTCGCCGATTTCTTCAAATTTTTTGTTTCAGAAAAATTTTGTAACCGTGAATTTCGACAAAATTCATTATTTATTTTCGTATTTTAACAGAATTATTGTAGGAAAATCAGTTTTTAAACAATTTTTCAATTTCGAAATTTTGAAAAATTGTGCGATTTTTTTGTTTTTTTCTGCAGAAAATTTAAAAATTTTGATTTTCGACTAAATTCATAAAATATTTGCTGTTTCCATCTAAATTATACTTGAAAAACTAATTTTCTGATGAATTCAAAAATTTTTCAAAATTTAAAAATCGGCGTTTTTCTCGTTTTTTTTCAATAGGAAATTTTGAAATTGCGAATTTCGCCGATTTCTTCAAATTTTTTGTTTCAGAAAAATTTTGTAACCGTGAATTTCGACAAAATTCATTATTTATTTTCGTAATTTAACAGAATTATTGTAGGAAAATCAGTTTTTAAACAATTTTTCAAATTTTCGAAATTGAAAAATTGTGCGATTTTTTTGTTTTTTTCTGCAGAAAATTTAAAAATTTTGATTTTCGACTAAATTCATAAAATATTTGCTGTTTCCATCTAAATTATACTTAAAAAACTAATTTTCTGATGAATTCAAAAATTTTTCAAAATTTAAAAATCGGCGTTTTTCTCGTTTTTTTTCAATAGGAAATTTTGAAATTGCGAATTTCGCCGATTTCTTCAAATTTTTTGTTTCAGAAAAATTTTGTAACCGTGAATTTCGACAAAATTCATTATTTATTTTCGTAATTTAACAGAATTATTGTAGGAAAATCAGTTTTTAAACAATTTTTCAAATTTTCGAAATTGAAAAATTGTGCGATTTTTTTGTTTTTTTTTTGCAGAAAATTTAAAAATTTTGATTTTCGACTAAATTCATAAAATATTTGCTGTTTCCATCTAAATTATACTTGAAAAACAAATTTTCTGATGAATTCAAAAATTTTTCAAAATTTAAAAATCGGCGTTTTTCTCGTTTTTTTTCAATAGAAAATTTTGAAATTGCGAATTTCGCCGATTTCTTCAAATTTTTTGTTTCAGAAAAATTTTGTAACCGTGAATTTCGACAAAATTCATTATTTATTTTCGTAATTTAACAGAATTATTGTAGGAAAATCAGTTTTTAAACAATTTTTAAATTTTCGAAATTGAAAAATTGTGCGATTTTTTTGTTTTTTTCTGCAGAAAATTTAAAAATTTTGATTTTCGACTAAATTAATAAAATATTTGCTGTTTCCATCTAAATTATACTTGAAAAACTAATTTTCTGATGAATTCACAAAATTTTCAAAATTTAAAAATCGGCGTTTTTTTCGTTTTTTTTCAATAGGAAATTTTGAAATTGCGAATTTCGCCGATTTCTTCAAATTTTTTGTTTCAGAAAAATTTTGTAACCGTGAATTTCGACAAAATTCATTATTTATTTTCGTATTTTAACAGAATTATTGTAGGAAAATCAGTTTTTAAACAATTTTTAAATTTTCGAAATTGAAAAATTGTGCGATTTTTTTGTTTTTTTTTTTGCAGAAAATTTAAAAATTTTGATTTTCGACTAAATTCATAAAATATTTGCTGTTTCCATCTAAATTATACTTGAAAAACTAATTTTCTGATGAATTCAAAAATTTTTCAAAATTTAAAAATCGGCGTTTTTCTCGTTTTTTTTCAATAGGAAATTTTGAAATTGCGAATTTCGCCGATTTCTTCAAATTTTTTGTTTCAGAAAAATTTTGTAACCGTGAATTTCGACAAAATTCATTATTTATTTTCGTAATTTAACAGAATTATTGTAGGAAAATCAGTTTTTAAACAATTTTTCAAATTTTCGAAATTGAAAAATTGTGCGATTTTTTTGTTTTTTTCTGCAGAAAATTTAAAAATTTTGATTTTCGACTAAATTCATAAAATATTTGCTGTTTCCATCTAAATTATACTTGAAAAACTAATTTTCTGATGAATTCAAAAATTTTTCAAAATTTAAAAACCGGTGATTTTCTCGTTTTTTTTCAATAGAAAATTTTGAAATTTCGAATTTCGCCGATTTCTTCAAATTTTTTGTTTCAGAAAAATTTTGTAACCGTGAATTTCGACAAAATTCATTATTTATTTTCGTATTTTAACAGAATTATTGTAGCAAAATCAGTTTTCAAACAATTATTCAAATATCTGAAATCGAAAAATTTGTCGATTTTTTTGTTTTTTTTTTCTACAGAAAATTTAAAAATTTTGATTTTCGACTAAATTCATAAAATATTTGCTGTTTCCATCTAAATTATACTTGAAAAACAAATTTTCTGATGAATTCAAAAATTTTTCAAAATTTAAAAATCGGCGTTTTTCTCGTTTTTTTTTCAATAGAAAATTTTGAAATTGCGAATTTCGCCGATTTCTTCAATTTTTTTTTTTCAGAAAAATTTTGTAACCGTGAATTTCGACAAAATTCATTATTTATTTTCGTATTTTAACAGAATTATTGTAGCAAAATCAGTTTTCAAACAATTATTCAAATTTTCGAAATTGAAAAATTGTGCGATTTTTTTGTTTTTTTCTGCAGAAAATTTAAAAATTTTGATTTTCGACTAAATTCATAAAATATTTGCTGTTTCCATCTAAATTATACTTGAAAAACTAATTTTCTGATGAATTCAAAAATTTTTCAAAATTTAAAAATCGGCGTTTTTCTCGTTTTTTTTCAATAGGAAATTTTGAAATTGCGAATTTCGCCGATTTCTTCAAATTTTTTGTTTCAGAAAAATTTTGTAACCGTGAATTTCGACAAAATTCATTATTTATTTTCGTAATTTAACAGAATTATTGTAGGAAAATCAGTTTTTAAACAATTTTTAAATTTTCGAAATTGAAAAATTGTGCGATTTTTTTGTTTTTTTCTGCAGAAAATTTAAAAATTTTGATTTTCGACTAAATTCATAAAATATTTGCTGCTTCCATCTAAATTATACTTGAAAAACAAATTTTCTGATGAATTCAAAAATTTTTCAAAATTTAAAAATCGGCGTTTTTCTCGTTTTTTTTCAATAGGAAATTTTGAAATTGCGAATTTCAACGATTTCTTCAAAAATTTTTTGTTTCTGAAAAATTTTGTAACCGTAAATTTCGACAAAATTCATTATTTATTTTCGTATTTTAACAGAATTATTGTAGGAAAATCAGTTTTTAAACAATTTTTAAATTTTCGAAATTGAAAAATTGTGCGATTTTTTTGTTTTTTCTGCAGAAAATTTAAAAATTTTGATTTTCGACTAAATTCATAAAATATTTGCTGTTTCCATCTAAATTATACTTGAAAAACAAATTTTCTGATGAATTCAAAAATTTTTCAAAATTTAAAAATCGGCGTTTTTCTCGTTTTTTTTCAATAGGAAATTTTGAAATTGCGAATTTCGCCGATTTCTTCAAATTTTTTGTTTCAGAAAAATTTTGTAACCGTTAATTTCGACAAAATTCATTATTTATTTTCGTAATTTAACAGAATTATTGTAGGAAAATCAGTTTTTAAACAATTTTTAAATTTTCGAAATTGAAAAATTGTGCGATTTTTTTGTTTTTTTTTTTTTGCAGAAAATTTAAAAATTTTGATTTTCGACTAAATTCATAAAATATTTGCTGCTTCCATCTAAATTATACTTGAAAAACTAATTTTCTGATGAATTCAAAAATTTTTCAAAATTTAAAAATCGGCGTTTTACTCGTTTTTTTTCAATAGGAAATTTTGAAATTGCGAATTTCGACGATTTCTTCAAATTTTTTGTTTCAGAAAAATTTTGTAACCGTGAATTTCGACAAAATTCATTATTTATTTTCGTATTTTAACAGAATTATTGTAGGAAAATCAGTTTTTAAACAATTTTTAAATTTTCGAAATTGAAAAATTTGTCGATTTTTTTGTTTTTTTTTCTACAGAAAATTTAAAAATTTTGATTTTTGACTAAATTCATAAAATATTTGCTGTTTCCATCTAAATTATACTTGAAAAACTAATTTTCTGATGAATTCAAAAATTTTTCAAAATTTAAAAATCGGAGTTTTTTTCGTTTTCCTTCAATAGAAAATTTTGAAATTGCGAATTTCGACGATTTCTTCAAATTTTTTGTTTCTGAAAAATTTTGTAACCGTAAATTTCGACAAAATTCATTATTTACTTTCGTATTTTAACAGAATTATTGTAGCAAAATCAGTTTTTAAACAATTTTTCAAATTTTCGAAATTGAAAAATTGTGCGATTTTTTTGTTTTTTTCTGCAGAAAATTTAAAAATTTTGATTTTCGACTAAATTCATAAAATATTTGCTGTTTCCATCTAAATTATACTTGAAAAACTAATTTTCTGATGAATTCACAAAATTTTCAAAATTTAAAAATCGGCGTTTTTCTCGTTTTTTTTCAATAGGAAATTTTGAAATTGCGAATTTCGCCGATTTCTTCAAATTTTTTGTTTCAGAAAAATTTTGTAACCGTGAATTTCGACAAAATTCATTATTTATTTTCGTAATTTAACAGAATTATTGTAGGAAAATCAGTTTTTAAACAATTTTTCAAATTTTCGAAATTGAAAAATTGTGCGATTTTTTTGTTTTTTTCTGCAGAAAATTTAAAAATTTTGATTTTCGACTAAATTCATAAAATATTTGCTGTTTCCATCTAAATTATACTTAAAAAACTAATTTTCTGATGAATTCAAAAATTTTTCAAAATTTAAAAATCGGCGTTTTTCTCGTTTTTTTTCAATAGGAAATTTTGAAATTGCGAATTTCGCCGATTTCTTCAAATTTTTTGTTTCAGAAAAATTTTGTAACCGTGAATTTCGACAAAATTCATTATTTATTTTCGTAATTTAACAGAATTATTGTAGGAAAATCAGTTTTTAAACAATTTTTCAAATTTTCGAAATTGAAAAATTGTGCGATTTTTTTGTTTTTTTTTGCAGAAAATTTAAAAATTTTGATTTTCGACTAAATTCATAAAATATTTGCTGTTTCCATCTAAATTATACTTGAAAAACTAATTTTCTGATGAATTCAAAAATTTTTCAAAATTTAAAAATCGGCGTTTTTCTCGTTTTTTTTCAATAGAAAATTTTGAAATTGCGAATTTCGACGATTTCTTCAAAAATTTTTTGTTTCTGAAAAATTTTGTAACCGTGAATTTCGACAAAATTCATTATTTATTTTCGTAATTTAACAGAATTATTGTAGGAAAATCAGTTTTTAAACAATTTTTAAATTTTCGAAATTGAAAAATTGTGCTATTTTTTTTTTTTTTTTTTTTGCAGAAAATTTAAAAATTTTGATTTTCGACTAAATTCATAAAATATTTGCTGTTTCCATCTAAATTATACTTGAAAAACTAATTTTCTGATGAATTCACAAAATTTTCAAAATTTAAAAATCGGCGTTTTTCTCGTTTTTTTTCAATAGGAAATTTTGAAATTGCGAATTTCGCCGATTTCTTCAAATTTTTTGTTTCAGAAAAATTTTGTAACCGTGAATTTCGACAAAATTCATTATTTATTTTCGTATTTTAACAGAATTATTGTAGGAAAATCAGTTTTTAAACAATTTTTAAATTTTCGAAATTGAAAAATTGTGCGATTTTTTTGTTTTTTTCTGCAGAAAATTTAAAAATTTTGATTTTCGACTAAATTCATAAAATATTTGCTGTTTCCATCTAAATTATACTTGAAAAACTAATTTTCTGATGAATTCAAAAATTTTTCAAAATTTAAAAATCGGCGTTTTTCTCGTTTTTTTTCAATAGGAAATTTTGAAATTGCGAATTTCGCCGATTTCTTCAAATTTTTTGTTTCAGAAAAATTTTGTAACCGTGAATTTCGACAAAATTCATTATTTATTTTCGTAATTTAACAGAATTATTGTAGGAAAATCAGTTTTTAAACAATTTTTCAAATTTTCGAAATTGAAAAATTGTGCGATTTTTTTGTTTTTTTCTGCAGAAAATTTAAAAATTTTGATTTTCGACTAAATTCATAAAATATTTGCTGTTTCCATCTAAATTATACTTGAAAAACTAATTTTCTGATGAATTCAAAAATTTTTCAAAATTTAAAAATCGGCGTTTTTCTCGTTTTTTTTTCAATAGAAAATTTCGAAATTGCGAATTTCGACGATTTCTTCAAATTTTTTGTTTCTGAAAAATTTTGTAACCGTAAATTTCGACAAAATTCATTATTTATTTTCGTATTTTAACAGAATTATTGTAGCAAAATCAGTTTTCCAACAATTATTCAAATATCTGAAATCGAAAAATTGTGCGATTTTTTTGTTTTTTTCTGCAGAAAATTTAAAAATTTTGATTTTCGACTAAATTCATAAAATATTTGCTGTTTCCATCTAAATTATACTTGAGAAACTAATTTTCTGGTGAATTCACAAAATTTTCAAAATTTAAAAATCGGCGTTTTTCTCGTTTTTTTTCAATAGAAAATTTTGAAATTGCGAATTTCGCCGATTTCTTCAAATTTTTTGTTTCAGAAAAATTTTGTAACCGTGAATTTCGACAAAATTCATTATTTATTTTCGTATTTTAACAGAATTATTGTAGGAAAATCAGTTTTTAAACAATTTTTCAAATTTTCGAAATTGAAAAATTGTGCGATTTTTTTGTTTTTTTCTGCAGAAAATTTAAAAATTTTGATTTTCGACTAAATTCATAAAATATTTGCTGTTTCCATCTAAATTATACTTGAAAAACTAATTTTCTGATGAATTCAAAAATTTTTCAAAATTTAAAAATCGGCGTTTTTCTCGTTTTTTTTCAATAGAAAATTTTGAAATTTCGAATTTCGCCGATTTCTTCAAATTTTTTGTTTCAGAAAAATTTTGTGACCGTATATTTCGACAAAATTCATTATTTATTTTCGTATTTTAACAGAATTATTGTATCAAAATCAGTTTTTAAACAAATTTTCAAATTTTCGAAATTGAAAAATTGTGCGATTTTTTTGTTTTTTTCTGCAGAAAATTTAAAAATTTTGATTTTCGACTAAATTCATAAAATATTTGCTGTTTCCATCTAAATTATAATTAAAAAACTAATTTTCTGATGAATTCAAAAATTTTTCAAAATTTAAAAATCTGCGTTTTTTTCGTTTTCTTTCAATAGAAAATTTTGAAATTGCGAATTTCGACGATTTCTTCAAAAATTTTTTGTTTCTGAAAAATTTTGTAACCGTAAATTTCGACAAAAATCATTATTTATTTTCGTATTTTAACAGAATTATTGTAGGAAAATCAGTTTTTAAACAATTTTTAAATTTTCGAAATTGAAAAATTGTGCGATTTTTTTGTTTTTTCTGCAGAAAATTTAAAAATTTTGATTTTCGACTAAATTCATAAAATATTTGCTGTTTCCATCTAAATTATACTTGAAAAACTAATTTTCTGATGAATTCAAAAATTTTTCAAAATTTAAAAATCGGCGTTTTTCTCGTTTTTTTTCAATAGGAAATTTTGAAATTGCGAATTTCGCCGATTTCTTCAAATTTTTTGTTTCAGAAAAATTTTGTAACCGTGAATTTCGACAAAATTCATTATTTATTTTCGTAATTTAACAGAATTATTGTAGGAAAATCAGTTTTTAAACAATTTTTCAAATTTTCGAAATTGAAAAATTGTGCGATTTTTTTGTTTTTTTCTGCAGAAAATTTAAAAATTTTGATTTTCGACTAAATTCATAAAATATTTGCTGCTCCCATCTAAATTATAATTAAAAAACTAATTTTCTGATGAATTCAAAAATTTTTCAAAATTTAAAAATCGGCATTTTTCTCGTTTTTTTTCAATAGGAAATTTTGAAATTGCGAATTTCGCCGATTTCTTCAAATTTTTTGTTTCAGAAAAATTTTGTAACCGTGAATTTCGACAAAATTCATTATTTATTTTCGTATTTTAACAGAATTATTGTAGGAAAATCAGTTTTTAAACAATTTTTCAAATTTTCGAAATTGAAAAATTGTGCGATTTTTTTGTTTTTTTTGCAGAAAATTTAAAAATTTTGATTTTCGACTAAATTCATAAAATATTTGCTGTTTCCATCTAAATTATACTTGAAAAACTAATTTTCTGATAAATTCAAAAATTTTTCAAAATTTAAAAGTCGGCGTTTTTCTCGTTTTTTTTCAATAGAAAATTTTGAAATTGCGAATTTCGCCGATTTCTTCAAATTTTTTGTTTCAGAAAAATTTTGTAACCGTGAATTTCGACAAAATTCATTATTTATTTTCGTATTTTAACAGAATTATTGTAGGAAAATCAGTTTTTAAACAATTTTTAAATTTTCGAAATTGAAAAATTGTGCGATTTTTTTGTTTTTTTCTGCAGAAAATTTAAAAATTTTGATTTTCGACTAAATTCATAAAATATTTGCTGTTTCCATCTAAATTATACTTGAAAAACTAATTTTCTGATGAATTCACAAAATTTTCAAAATTTAAAAATCGGCGTTTTTCTCGTTTTTTTTCAATAGGAAATTTTGAAATTGCGAATTTCGCCGATTTCTTCAAATTTTTTGTTTCAGAAAAATTTTGTAACCGTGAATTTCGACAAAATTCATTATTTATTTTCGTAATTTAACAGAATTATTGTAGGAAAATCAGTTTTTAAACAATTTTTCAAATTTTCGAAATTGAAAAATTGTGCGATTTTTTTGTTTTTTTCTGCAGAAAATTTAAAAATTTTGATTTTCGACTAAATTCATAAAATATTTGCTGCTCCCATCTAAATTATAATTAAAAAACTAATTTTCTGATGAATTCAAAAATTTTTCAAAATTTAAAAATCTGCGTTTTTTTCGTTTTCTTTCAATAGAAAATTTTGAAATTGCGAATTTCGACGATTTCTTCAAAAATTTTTTGTTTCTGAAAAATTTTGTAACCGTAAATTTCGACAAAAATCATTATTTATTTTCGTATTTTAACAGAATTATTGTAGGAAAATCAGTTTTTAAACAATTTTTAAATTTTCGAAATTGAAAAATTGTGCGATTTTTTTGTTTTTTTTGGCAGAAAATTTAAAAATTTTGATTTTCGACTAAATTCATAAAATATTTGCTGTTTCCATCTAAATTATACTTGAAAAACTAATTTTCTGATGAATTCACAAAATTTTCAAAATTTAAAAATCGGCGTTTTTCTCGTTTTTTTTCAATAGGAAATTTTGAAATTGCGAATTTCGCCGATTTCTTCAAATTTTTTGTTTCAGAAAAATTTTGTAACCGTGAATTTCGACAAAATTCATTATTTATTTTCGTAATTTAACAGAATTATTGTAGGAAAATCAGTTTTTAAACAATTTTTCAAATTTTCGAAATTGAAAAATTGTGCGATTTTTTTGTTTTTTTCTGCAGAAAATTTAAAAATTTTGATTTTCGACTAAATTCATAAAATATTTGCTGTTTCCATCTAAATTATACTTGAAAAACTAATTTTCTGATGAATTCAAAAATTTTTCAAAATTTAAAAATCGGCGTTTTTCTCGTTTTTTTTTCAATAGGAAATTTTGAAATTGCGAATTTCGCCGATTTCTTCAAATTTTTTGTTTCAGAAAAATTTTGTAACCGTGAATTTCGACAAAATTCATTATTTATTTTCGTAATTTAACAGAATTATTGTAGGAAAATCAGTTTTTAAACAATTTTTCAAATTTTCGAAATTGAAAAATTGTGCGATTTTTTTGTTTTTTTTTGCAGAAAATTTAAAAATTTTGATTTTCGACTAAATTCATAAAATATTTGCTGTTTCCATCTAAATTTTACTTGAAAAACTAATTTTCTGATGAATTCAAAAATTTTTCAAAATTTAAAAACCGGTGTTTTTCTCGTTTTTTTTCAATAGGAAATTTTGAAATTGCGAATTTCGCCGATTTCTTCAAATTTTTTGTTTCAGAAAAATTTTGTAACCGTGAATTTCGACAAAATTCATTATTTATTTTCGTAATTTAACAGAATTATTGTAGAAAAATCAGTTTTTAAACAATTATTCAAATTTCTGAAATTGAAAAATTGTGCGATTTTTTTGTCTTTTTTTCTACAGAAAATTTAAAAATTTTGAGTTTCGACTAAATTCACAAAATATTTGCTGTTTCCAACTAAATTAAACTTGAAAAACTAATTTTCTGATGAATACAAAAATTTTTCAAAATTAAAAAATCGGCGATTTTCTCGTTTTTTTTCAATAGAAAATTTTGAAATTGCGAATTTCCCAGATTTCTTCAAATTTTTTGTTTCAGAAAAATATTGTAACCGTGAATTTCGACAAAATTCATTATTTATTTTCGTATTTTAACAGAATTATTGTAGGAAAATCAGTTTTTAAACAATTTTTCAAATTTTCGAAATTGAAAAATTTGGCGATTTTTTTGTTTTTTTCTGCAGAAAATTTAAAAATTTTGATTTTCGACTAAATTCATAAAATATTTGCTGTTTCCATCTAAATTATACTTGAAAAACTAATTTTTTGATGAATTCAAAAATTTTTCAAAATTTAAAAGTCGGCGTTTTTCTCGTTTTTTTTTCAATAGAAAATTTTGAAATTGCGAATTTCGCCGATTTCTTCAATTTTTTTGTTTCAGAAAAATTTTGTGACCGTATATTTCGACAAAATTCATTATTTATTTTCGTATTTTAACAGAATTATTGTAGCAAAATCAGTTTTCAAACATTTTTTCAATTTTTCGAAAATGAAAAATTTGGCGATTTTTTTGTTTTTTTTTGCAGAAAATTAAAGAATTTTGATTTTCGACTAAATGCATAAAATATTTGCTGTTTCCATCTAAATTATACTTGAAAAACTAATTTTCTGATGAATTCAAAAATTTTTCAAAATTTAAAAATCTGCGTTTTTTCCGTTTTCTTTCAATAGAAAATTTTGAAATTGCGAATTTCGACGATTTCTTCAAAAATTTTTTGTTTCTGAAAAATTTTGTAACCGTAAATTTCGACAAAATTCATTATTTATTTTCGTATTTTAACAGAATTATTGTAGGAAAATCAGTTTTTAAACAATTTTTAAATTTTCGAAATTGAAAAATTGTGCGATTTTTTTGTTTTTTCTGCAGAAAATTTAAAAATTTTGATTTTCGACTAAATTCATAAAATATTTGCTGTTTCCATCTAAATTATACTTGAAAAACTAATTTTCTGATGAATTCCAAAATTTTTCAAAATTTAAAAATCGGCATTTTTCTCGTTTTTTTTTCAATAGGAAATTTTGAAATTGCGAATTTCGCCGATTTCTTCAAATTTTTTGTTTCAGAAAAATTTTGTAACCGTGAATTTCGACAAAATTCATTATTTATTTTCGTAATTTAACAGAATTATTGTAGGAAAATCAGTTTTTAAACAATTTTTCAAATTTTCGAAATTGAAAAATTGTGCGATTTTTTTGTTTTTTTCTGCAGAAAATTTAAAAATTTTGATTTTCGACTAAATTCATAAAATATTTGCTGCTCCCATCTAAATTATAATTAAAAAACTAATTTTCTGATGAATTCAAAAATTTTTCAAAATTTAAAAATCTGCGTTTTTCTCGTTTTTTTTCAATAGGAAATTTTGAAATTGCGAATTTCGCCGATTTCTTCAAATTTTTTGTTTCAGAAAAATTTTGTAACCGTGAATTTCGACAAAATTCATTATTTATTTTCGTAATTTAACAGAATTATTGTAGGAAAATCAGTTTTTAAACAATTTTTCAAATTTTCGAAATTGAAAAATTGTGCGATTTTTTTGTTTTTTTTTTGCAGAAAATTTAAAAATTTTGATTTTCGACTAAATTCATAAAATATTTGCTGTTTCCATCTAAATTATACTTGAAAAACTAATTTTCTGATGAATTCAAAAATTTTTCAAAATTTAAAAATCGGCGTTTTTCTCGTTTTTTTTCAATAGAAAATTTTGAAATTTCGAATTTCGCCGATTTATTCAAATTTTTTGTTTCAGAAAAATTTTGTAACCGTGAATTTCGACAAAATTCATTATTTATTTTCGTATTTTAACAGAATTATTGTAGCATAATCAGTTTTTAAACATTTTTTCAAATTTCTGAAATTGAAAAATTGTGCGATTTTTTTGTTTTTTTCTGCAGAAAATTTAAAAATTTTGATTTTCGACTAAATTCATAAAATATTTGCTGTTTCCATCTAAATTATACTTGAAAAACTAATTTTCTGATGAATTCAAAAATTTTTTAAAATTTAAAAATCGGCGTTTTTCTCGTTTTTTTTTCAATACGAAATTTTGAAATTGCGAATTTCGCCGATTTCTTCAAATTTTTTGTTTCAGAAAAATTTTGTAACCGTGAATTTCGACAAAATTCATTATTTATTTTCGTATTTTAACAGAATTATTGTAGGAAAATCAGTTTTTAAACAATTTTTAAATTTTCGAAATTGAAAAATTGTGCGATTTTTTTGTTTTTTTCTGCAGAAAATTTAAAAATTTTGATTTTCGACTAAATTCATAAAATATTTGCTGTTTCCATCTAAATTATACTTAAAAAACTAATTTTCTGATGAATTCAAAAATTTTTCAAAATTTAAAAATCGGCGTTTTTCCCCTTTTTTTCAATAGGAAATTTTGAAATTGCGAATTTCGCCGATTTCTTAAAATTTTTTGTTTCAGAAAAATTTTGTAAACGTGAATTTCGACAAAATTCATTATTTATTTTCGTAATTTAACAGAATTATTGTAGGAAAATCAGTTTTTAAACAATTTTTCAATTTTCGAAATTGAAAAATTGTGCGATTTTTTTTTTTTTTTTGATACAGAAAAATTAAAAATTTTGATTTTCGACTAAATTCATAAAATATTTGCTGTTTCCATCTAAATTATACTTGAAAAACTAATTTTCTGATGAATTCAAAAATTTTTCAAAATTTAAAAATCTGCGTTTTTTTCGTTTTCTTTCAATAGAAAATTTCGAAATTGCGAATTTCGACGATTTCTTCAAATTTTTTGTTTCTGAAAAATTTTGTAACCGTAAATTTCGACAAAATTCATTATTTATTTTCGTATTTTAACAGAATTATTGTAGGAAAATCAGTTTTTAAACAATTTTTAAATTTTCGAAATTGAAAAATTGTGCGATTATTTGTTTTTTTTTTTGCAGAAAATTTAAAAATTTTGATTTTCGACTAAATTCATAAAATATTTGCTGTTTCCATCTAAATTATACTTGAAAAACAAATTTTCTGATGAATTCAAAAATTTTTCAAAATTTAAAAATCGGCGTTTTTCTCGTTTTTTTTCAATAGGAAATTTTGAAATTGCGAATTTCGCCGATTTCTTCAAATTTTTTGTTTCAGAAAAATTTTGTAACCGTGAATTTCGACAAAATTCATTATTTATTTTCGTAATTTAACAGAATTATTGTAGGAAAATCAGTTTTTAAACAATTTTTAAATTTTCGAAATTGAAAAATTGTGCGATTTTTTTGTTTTTTTTGGCAGAAAATTTAAAAATTTTGATTTTCGACTAAATTCATAAAATATTTGCTGTTTCCATCTAAATTATACTTGAAAAACTAATTTTCTGATGAATTCACAAAATTTTCAAAATTTAAAAATCGGCGTTTTTCTCGTTTTTTTTCAATAGGAAATTTTGAAATTGCGAATTTCGCCGATTTCTTCAAATTTTTTGTTTCAGAAAAATTTTGTAACCGTGAATTTCGACAAAATTCATTATTTATTTTCGTAATTTAACAGAATTATTGTAGGAAAATCAGTTTTTAAACAATTTTTCAATTTTCGAAATTGAAAAATTGTGCGATTTTTTTGTCTTTTTTTCTACAGAAAATTTAAAAATTTTGATTTTCGACTAAATTCATAAAATATTTGCTGTTTCCATCTAAATTATACTTGAAAAACTAATTTTCTGATGAATTCAAAAATTTTTCAAAATTTAAAAATCGGCGTTTTTTTCGTTTTCTTTCAATAGAAAATTTTGAAATTGCGAATTTCGACGATTTCTTCAAAAATTTTTTGTTTCTGAAAAATTTTGTAACCGTAAATTTCGACAAAATTCATTATTTATTTTCGTATTTTAACAGAATTATTGTAGGAAAATCAGTTTTTAAACAATTTTTAATTTTTCGAAATTGAAAAATTTGGCGATTTTTTTGTTTTTTTTTGCAGAAAATTTAAAAATTTTGATTTTCGACTAAATTCATAAAATATTTGCTGTTTCCATCTAAATTATACTTGAAAAACTAATTTTCTGATGAATTCAAAAATTTTTCAAAATTTAAAAATCGGCGTTTTTCTCGTTTTTTTTCAATAGGAAATTTTGAAATTGCGAATTTCGCCGATTTCTTCAAATTTTTTGTTTCAGAAAAATTTTGTAACCGTGAATTTCGACAAAATTCATTATTTATTTTCGTAATTTAACAGAATTATTGTAGGAAAATCAGTTTTTAAACAATTTTTCAAATTTTCGAAATTGAAAAATTGTGCGATTTTTTTGTTTTTTTCTGCAGAAAATTTAAAAATTTTGATTTTCGACTAAATTCATAAAATATTTGCTGTTTCCATCTAAATTATACTTGAAAAACAAATTTTCTGATGAATTCAAAAATTTTTCAAAATTTAAAAATCGGCGTTTTTCTCGTTTTTTTTCAATAGGAAATTTTGAAATTGCGAATTTCGCCGATTTCTTCAAATTTTTTGTTTCAGAAAAATTTTGTAACCGTGAATTTCGACAAAATTCATTATTTATTTTCGTATTTTAACAGAATTATTGTAGGAAAATCAGTTTTTAAACAATTTTTCAAATTTTCGAAATTGAAAAATTGTGCGATTTTTTTGTTTTTTTTTGCAGAAAATTTAAAAATTTTGATTTTCGACTAAATTCATAAAATATTTGCTGTTTCCATCTAAATTATACTTGAAAAACTAATTTTCTGATAAATTCAAAAATTTTTCAAAATTTAAAAGTCGGCGTTTTTCTCGTTTTTTTTCAATAGAAAATTTTGAAATTGCGAATTTCGCCGATTTCTTCAAATTTTTTGTTTCAGAAAAATTTTGTAACCGTGAATTTCGACAAAATTCATTATTTATTTTCGTAATTTAACAGAATTATTGTAGGAAAATCAGTTTTTAAACAATTTTTAAATTTTCGAAATTGAAAAATTGTGCGATTTTTTTGTTTTTTTCTGCAGAAAATTTAAAAATTTTGATTTTCGACTAAATTCATAAAATATTTGCTGTTTCCATCTAAATTATACTTGAAAAACTAATTTTCTGATGAATTCACAAAATTTTCAAAATTTAAAAATCGGCGTTTTTCTCGTTTTTTTTCAATAGGAAATTTTGAAATTGCGAATTTCGCCGATTTCTTCAAATTTTTTGTTTCAGAAAAATTTTGTAACCGTAAATTTCGACAAAATTCATTATTTATTTTCTTAATTTAAAATAATTATTTTTTTAAAATCAGTTTTTAAAAAATTTTTAAATTTTCTAAATTTAAAAATTGTGCGATTTTTTTGTTTTTTTTGCAGAAAATTTAAAAATTTTGATTTTCGACTAAATTCATAAAATATTTGCTGTTTCCATCTAAATTATACTTGAAAAACTAATTTTCTGATGAATTCAAAAATTTTTCAAAATTTAAAAATCGGCGTTTTTCTCGTTTTTTTTCAATAGGAAATTTTGAAATTGCGAATTTCGCCGATTTCTTCAAATTTTTTGTTTCAGAAAAATTTTGTAACCGTGAATTTCGACAAAATTCATTATTTATTTTCGTATTTTAACAGAATTATTGTAGGAAAATCAGTTTTTAAACAATTTTTCAAATTTTCGAAATTGAAAAATTTGGCGATTTTTTTGTTTTTTTCTGCAGAAAATTTAAAAATTTTGATTTTCGACTAAATTCATAAAATATTTGCTGTTTCCATCTAAATTATACTTGAAAAACTAATTTTCTGATGAATTCAAAAATTTTTCAAAATTTAAAAATCGGCGTTTTTCTCGTTTTTTTTCAATAGAAAATTTTGAAATTTCGAATTTCGCCGATTTCTTCAAATTTTTTGTTTCAGAAAAATATTGTAACCGTGAATTTCGACAAAATTCATTATTTATTTTCGTATTTTAACAGAATTATTGTAGGAAAATCAGTTTTTAAACAATTTTTCAAATTTTCGAAATTGAAAAATTGTGCGATTTTTTTGTTTTTTTTTTGCAGAAAATTTAAAAATTTTGATTTTCGACTAAATTCATAAAATATTTGCTGTTTCCATCTAAATTATACTTGAAAAACTAATTTTCTGATGAATTCAAAAATTTTTCAAAATTTAAAAGTCGGCGTTTTTCTCGTTTTTTTTTCAATAGAAAATTTTGAAATTGCGAATTTCCCAGATTTCTTCAAATATTTTGTTTCAGAAAAATTTTGTAGCCGTGAATTTCGACAAAATTCATTATTTATTTTCGTATTTTAACAGAATTATTGTAGGAAAATCAGTTTTTAAACAATTTTTCAAATTTTCGAAATTGAAAAATTGTGCGATTTTTTTGTTTTTTTCTGCAGAAAATTTAAAAATTTTGATTTTCGACTAAATTCATAAAATATTTGCTGTTTCCATCTAAATTATACTTGAAAAAATAATTTTCTGATGAATTCAAAAATTTTTCAAAATTTAAAAATCGGCGTTTTTCTCGTTTTTTTTCAATAGAAAATTTTGAAATTTCGAATTTCGCCGATTTCTTCAAATTTTTTGTTTCAGAAAAATTTTGTAACCGTGAATTTCGACAAAATTCATTATTTATTTTCGTAATTTAACAGAATTATTGTAGGAAAATCAGTTTTTAAACAATTTTTCAAATTTTCGAAATTGAAAAATTGTGCGATTTTTTTGTTTTTTTCTGCAGAAAATTTAAAAATTTTGATTTTCGACTAAATTCATAAAATATTTGCTGTTTCCATCTAAATTATACTTGAAAAACTAATTTTCTGATGAATTCAAAAATTTTTCAAAATTTAAAAATCGGCGTTTTTCTCGTTTTTTTTCAATAGGAAATTTTGAAATTGCGAATTTCAACGATTTCTTCAAAAATTTTTTGTTTCTGAAAAATTTTGTAACCGTAAATTTCGACAAAATTCATTATTTATTTTCGTATTTTAACAGAATTATTGTAGGAAAATCAGTTTTTAAACAATTTTTAAATTTTCGAAATTGAAAAATTGTGCGATTATTTGTTTTTTTTTGCAGAAAATTTAAAAATTTTGATTTTCGACTAAATTCATAAAATATTTGCTGTTTCCATCTAAATTATACTTGAAAAACTAATTTTCTGATGAATTCAAAAATTTTTCAAAATTTAAAAATCGGCGTTTTTCTCGTTTTTTTTCAATAGGAAATTTTGAAATTGCGAATTTCGCCGATTTCTTCAAATTTTTTGTTTCAGAAAAATTTTGTAACCGTGAATTTCGACAAAATTCATTATTTATTTTCGTATTTTAACAGAATTATTGTAGGAAAATCAGTTTTTAAACAATTTTTAAATTTTCGAAATTGAAAAATTGTGCGATTTTTTTGTTTTTTTCTGCAGAAAATTTAAAAATTTTGATTTTCGACTAAATTAATAAAATATTTGCTGTTTCCATCTAAATTATACTTGAAAAACTAATTTTCTGATGAATTCAAAAATTTTTCAAAATTTAAAAATCGGCGTTTTTCTCGTTTTTTTTCAATAGGAAATTTTGAAATTGCGAATTTCGCCGATTTCTTCAAATTTTTTGTTTCAGAAAAATTTTGTAACCGTGAATTTCGACAAAATTCATTATTTATTTTCGTATTTTAACAGAATTATTGTAGGAAAATCAGTTTTTAAACAATTTTTCAAATTTTCGAAATTGAAAAATTGTGCGATTTTTTTGTTTTTTTTTGCAGAAAATTTAAAAATTTTGATTTTCGACTAAATTCATAAAATATTTGCTGTTTCCATCTAAATTATACTTGAAAAACTAATTTTCTGATGAATTCAAAAATTTTTCAAAATTTAAAAATCGGCGTTTTTCTCGTTTTTTTTCAATAGAAAATTTTGAAATTGCGAATTTCGCCGATTTCTTCAAATTTTTTGTTTCAGAAAAATTTTGTAACCGTGAATTTCGACAAAATTCATTATTTATTTTCGTAATTTAACAGAATTATTGTAGGAAAATCAGTTTTTAAACAATTTTTAAATTTTCGAAATTGAAAAATTGTGCGATTTTTTTGTTTTTTTCTGCAGAAAATTTAAAAATTTTGATTTTCGACTAAATTCATAAAATATTTGCTGTTTCCATCTAAATTATACTTGAAAAACTAATTTTCTGATGAATTCAAAAATTTTTCAAAATTTAAAAATCGGCGTTTTTCTCGTTTTTTTTCAATAGAAAATTTTGAAATTTCGAATTTCGCCGATTTATTCAAATTTTTTGTTTCAGAAAAATTTTGTAACCGTGAATTTCGACAAAATTCATTATTTATTTTCGTATTTTAACAGAATTATTGTAGCAAAATCAGTTTTAAAACAATTTTTAAATTTTCTAAATTGTAAAATTTTGATGTTTTTTTGTTTTTTTTTCTACAGAAAAATTAAAAATTTTGATTTTCGACTAAATTCATAAAATATTTGCTGTTTCCATCTAAATTATACTTGAAAAACTAATTTTCTGATGAATTCACAAAATTTTCAAAATTTAAAAATCGGCGTTTTTCTCGTTTTTTTTCAATAGAAAATTTTGAAATTGCGAATTTCGCCGATTTCTTCAAATTTTTTGTTTCAGAAAAATTTTGTAACCGTGAATTTCGACAAAATTCATTATTTATTTTCGTATTTTAACAGAATTATTGTAGGAAAATCAGTTTTTAAACAATTTTTAAATTTTCGAAATTGAAAAATTGTGCGATTTTTTTGTTTTTTTTTTGCAGAAAATTTAAAAATTTTGATTTTCGACTAAATTCATAAAATATTTGCTGTTTCCATCTAAATTATACTTGAAAAACTAATTTTCTGATGAATTCAAAAATTTTTCAAAATTTAAAAATCGGCGTTTTTCTCGTTTTTTTTCAATAGGAAATTTTGAAATTGCGAATTTCGCCGATTTCTTCAAATTTTTTGTTTCAGAAAAATTTTGTAACCGTGAATTTCGACAAAATTCATTATTTATTTTCGTAATTTAACAGAATTATTGTAGGAAAATCAGTTTTTAAACAATTTTTCAAATTTTCGAAATTGAAAAATTGTGCGATTTTTTTGTTTTTTTTGCAGAAAATTTAAAAATTTTGATTTTCGACTAAATTCATAAAATATTTGCTGTTTCCATCTAAATTATACTTGAAAAACTAATTTTCTGATGAATTCAAAAATTTTTCAAAATTTAAAAATCGGCGTTTTTCTCGTTTTTTTTCAATAGAAAATTTTGAAATTGCGAATTTCGCCGATTTCTTCAAATTTTTTGTTTCAGAAAAATTTTGTAACCGTGAATTTCGACAAAATTCATTATTTATTTTCGTAATTTAACAGAATTATTGTAGGAAAATCAGTTTTTAAACAATTTTTCAAATTTTCGAAATTGAAAAATTGTGCGATTTTTTTGTTTTTTTTTGCAGAAAATTTAAAAATTTTGATTTTCGACTAAATTCATAAAATATTTGCTGTTTCCATCTAAATTATACTTGAAAAACTAATTTTCTGATAAATTCAAAAATTTTTCAAAATTTAAAAATCGGCGTTTTTCTCGTTTTTTTTCAATATGAAATTTTTTAAATTCGGATTTCGCCGATTTCTTCAAATTTTTTGTTTCAGAAAAATTTTGTAACCGTGAATTTCGACAAAATTCATTATTTATTTTCGTAATTTAACAGAATTATTGTAGGAAAATCAGTTTTTAAACAATTTTTAAATTTTCGAAATTGAAAAATTGTGCGATTTTTTTGTTTTTTCTGCAGAAAATTTAAAAATTTTGATTTTCGACTAAATTCATAAAATATTTGCTGTTTCCATCTAAATTATACTTGAAAAACTAATTTTCTGATGAATTCACAAAATTTTCAAAATTTAAAAATCGGCGTTTTTCTCGTTTTTTTTCAATAGGAAATTTTGAAATTGCGAATTTCGCCGATTTCTTCAAATTTTTTGTTTCAGAAAAATTTTGTAACCGTGAATTTCGACAAAATTCATTATTTATTTTCGTAATTTAACAGAATTATTGTAGGAAAATCAGTTTTTAAACAATTTTTAAATTTTCGAAATTGAAAAATTGTGCGATTTTTTATTTTTTTTTTTGCAGAAAATTTAAAAATTTTGATTTTCGACTAAATTCATAAAATATTTGCTGTTTCCATCTAAATTATACTTGAAAAACTAATTTTCTGATGAATTCAAAAATTTTTCAAAATTTAAAAATCGGCGTTTTTCTCGTTTTTTTTCAATAGAAAATTTTGAAATTTCGAATTTCGCCGATTTATTCAAATTTTTTGTTTCAGAAAAATTTTGTAACCGTGAATTTCGACAAAATTCATTATTTATTTTCGTATTTTAACAGAATTATTGTAGGAAAATCAGTTTTTAAACAATTTTTCAAATTTTCGAAATTGAAAAATTGTGCGATTTTTTTGTTTTTTTTTTGCAGAAAATTTAAAAATTTTGATTTTCGACTAAATTCATAAAATATTTGCTGTTTCCATCTGAATTATACTTGAAAAACTAATTTTCTGATGAATTCAAAAATTTTTCAAAATTTAAAAATCGGCGTTTTTCTCGTTTTTTTTTCAATAGAAAATTTTGAAATTTCGAATTTCGCCGATTTATTCAAATTTTTTGTTTCAGAAAAATTTTGTAACCGTGAATTTCGACAAAATTCATTATTTATTTTCGTATTTTAACAGAATTATTGTAGCATAATCAGTTTTTAAACATTTTTTCAAATTTCTGAAAACGAAAAATTTGTCGATTTTTTTGTTTTTTTCTGCAGAAAATTTAAAAATTTTGATTTTCGACTAAATTCATAAAATATTTGCTGTTTCCATCTAAATTATACTTGAAAAACTAATTTTCTGATGAATTCACAAAATTTTCAAAATTTAAAAATCGGCGTTTTTCTCGTTTTTTTTCAATAGAAAATTTTGAAATTGCGAATTTCGACGATTTCTTCAAATTTTTTGTTTCAGAAAAATTTTGTAACCGTGAATTTCGACAAAATTCATTATTTATTTTCGTAATTTAACAGAATTATTGTAGGAAAATCAGTTTTTAAACAATTTTTAAATTTTCGAAATTGAAAAATTGTGCGATTTTTTTGTTTTTTTCTGCAGAAAATTTAAAAATTTTGATTTTCGACTAAATTCATAAAATATTTGCTGTTTCCATCTAATTATACTTGAAAAACTAATTTTCTGAAGAATTCAAAATTTTTTTAAAATTTAAAAGTCGGCGTTTTTCTCGTTTTTTTCAATAGAAAATTTTGAAATTGCGTATTTCGCCGATTTCTTCAATTTTTTTGTTTCAGAAAAATTTTGTAACCGTGAATTTCGACAAAATTCATTATTTATTTTCGTATTTTAACAGAATTATTGTAGCAAAATCAGTTTTCAAACAATTTTTAAATTTTCGAAATTGAAAAATTGTGCGATTTTTTTGTTTTTTTCTGCAGAAAATTTAAAAATTCTGATTTTCGACTAAATTTATAAAATATTTGCTGCTTCCATCTAAATTATACTTGAAAAACTAATTTTCTGATGAATTCACAAAATTTTCAAAATTTAAAAATCGGCGTTTTTCTCGTTTTTTTTTTCAATAGAAAATTTTGAAATTGCGAATTTCCCCGATTTCTTCAAATTTTTTGTTTCATAAAAATATTTTAACCGTGAATTTCGACAAAATTAATTATTTATTTTCGTATTTTAACAGAATTATTGTATGAAAATCAGTTTTTAAACAATTTTTCAAAATTTCGAAATTGAAAAATTGTGCGATTTTTTTGTTTTTTTTTTGCAGAAAATTTAAAAATTTTGATTTTCGACTAAATTCATAAAATATTTGCTGTTTCCATCTAAATTATACTTGAAAAACTAATTTTCTGATGAATTCAAAAATTTTTCAAAATTTAAAAGTCGGCGTTTTTCTCGTTTTTTTTCAATAGAAAATTTTGAAATTGCGAATTTCGCCGATTTCTTCAATTTTTTTGTTTCAGAAAAATTTTGTAACCGTGAATTTCGACAAAATTCATTATTTATTTTCGTATTTTAACAGAATTATTGTAGGAAAATCAGTTTTTAAACAATTTTTAAAATTTCTGAAATTGAAAAATTGTGCGATTTTTTTGTTTTTTTCTGCAGCAAATTTAAAACTCTTGATCTTCGCCGACATTCATAACATATTTGCTGATTCCATCTAAATTATCCTTGAAAAACTAATTTTCTGATGAATTCACAAATTTTTCAAAATTTAAAAATCGGCGTTTTTCTCGTTTTTTTGCAATAGAAAATTTTGAAATTTCAAATTTCGCCGATTTCTTCACATTTTTTGTATCAGAAAAATTTTGTAACCGTGAATTTCGACAAAATTCATTATTTATTTTCGTATTTTAACAGAATTATTGTAGCAAAATCAGTTTTTAAACAATTTTTAAAATATCTGAAATTGAAAAATTGTGCGATTTTTTTGTTTTTTTCTGCAGAAAATTTAAAAATTTTGATTTTCGACTAAATTCATAAAATATTTGCTGTTTTCATCTAAATTATACTTGAAAAACTAATTTTCTGATGAATTCAAAAATTTTTCAAAATTTAAAAATCGGCGTTTTTCTCGTTTTTTTTCAATAGAAAATTTTGAAATTGCGAATTTCGCCGATTTCTTCAAATTTTTTTGTTTCTGAAAAATTTTGTAACCGTAAATTTCGACAAAATTCATTATTTATTTTCGTATTTTAACAGAATTATTGTAGGAAAATCAGTTTTTAAACAATTTTTAAATTTTCGAAATTGAAAAATTGTGCAATTTTTTTGTTTTTTTTTTTGCAGAAAATTTAAAAATTTTGATTTTCGACTAAATTCATAAAATATTTGCTGTTTCCATCTAAATTATACTTGAAAAACAAATTTTCTGATGAATTCAAAAATTTTTCAAAATTTAAAAATCGGCGTTTTTCTCGTTTTTTTTCAATAGGAAATTTTGAAATTGCGAATTTCGCCGATTTCTTCAAATTTTTTGTTTCAGAAAAATTTTGTAACCGTGAATTTCGACAAAATTCATTATTTATTTTCGTAATTTAACAGAATTATTGTAGGAAAATCAGTTTTTAAACAATTTTTCAAATTTTCGAAATTGAAAAATTGTGCGATTTTTTTGTTTTTTTTTGCAGAAAATTTAAAAATTTTGATTTTCGACTAAATTCATAAAATATTTGCTGTTTCCATCTAAATTATACTTGAAAAACTAATTTTCTGATGAATTCACAAAATTTTCAAAATTTAAAAATCGGCGTTTTTCTCGTTTTTTTTCAATAGGAAATTTTGAAATTGCGAATTTCGCCGATTTCTTCAATTTTTTTGTTTCAGAAAAATTTTGTAACCGTGAATTTCGACAAAATTCATTATTTATTTTCGTATTTTAACAGAATTATTGTAGCAAAATCAGTTTTCAAACAATTATTCAAATATCTGAAAACGAAAAATTTGTCGATTTTTTTGTTTTTTTTTCTGCAGAAAATTTAAAAATTTTGATTTTCGACTAAATTCATAAAATATTTGCTGCTTCCATCTAAATTATACTTGAAAAACTAATTTTCTGATGAATTCAAAAATTTTTCAAAATTTAAAAATCGGCGTTTTTCTCGTTTTTTTTTCAATAGGAAATTTTGAAATTGCGAATTTCGCCGATTTCTTCAAATTTTTTGTTTCAGAAAAATTTTGTAACCGTGAATTTCGACAAAATTCATTATTTATTTTCGTATTTTAACAGAATTATTGTAGGAAAATCAGTTTTTAAACAATTTTTAAATTTTCGAAATTGAAAAATTGTGCGATTTTTTTGTCTTTTTTGGCAGAAAATTTAAAAATTTTGATTTTCGACTAAATTCATAAAATATTTGCTGTTTCCATCTAAATTATACTTGAAAAACTAATTTTCTGATGAATTCACAAAGTTTTCAAAATTTAAAAATCGGCGTTTTTTTCGTTTTTTTTCAATAGGAAATTTTGAAATTGCGAATTTTGCCGATTTCTTCAAATTTTTTGTTTCAGAAAAATTTTGTAACCGTGAATTTCGACAAAATTCATTATTTATTTTCGTAATTTAACAGAGTTATTGTAGCAAAATCAGTTTTCAAACAATTTTTAAATTTTCTGAAAACGAAAAATTTGGCGATTTTTTTGTTTTTTTTTCTGCAGAAAATTTAAAAATTTTGATTTTCGACTAAATTCATAAAATATTTGCTGTTTCCATCTAATTATACTTGAGAAACTAATTTTCTGATGAATTCACAAAATTTTCAAAATTTAAAAATCGGCGTTTTTCTCGTTTTTTTCAATAGAAAATTTTGAAATTGCGAATTTCGCAGATTTCTTCAAATTTTTTGTTTCAGAAAAATTTTGTAACCGTGAATTTCGACAAAATTCATTATTTATTTTCGTATTTTAACAGAATTATTGTAGCAAAATCAATTTTTAAACATTTTTTCAAATTTTCTGAAATTGAAAAATTGTGCGATTTTTTTGTTTTTTTTCTACAGAAAAATTAAAAATTTTGATTTTCGACTAAATTCATAAAATATTTGCTTTTTCCATCTAAATTATAATTAAAAAACTAATTTTCTGATGAATTCAAAAATTTTTCAAAATTTAAAAATCTGCGTTTTTTCCGTTTTCTTTCAATAGAAAATTTTGAAATTGCGAATTTCGACGATTTCTTCAAAAATTTTTTGTTTCTAAAAAATTTTGTAACCGTAAATTTCGACAAAATTCATTATTTATTTTCGTATTTTAACAGAATTATTGTAGAAAAATCAGTTTTTAAACAATTTTTAAATTTTCGAAATTAAAAAATTGTGCGATTTTTTTGTTTTATTTTTGCAGAAAATTTAAAAATTTTGATTTTCGACTAAATTCATAAAATATTTGCTGTTTCCATCTAAATTATACTTGAAAAACTAATTTTCTGATGAATTCCAAAATTTTTCAAAATTTAAAAATCGGCATTTTTCTCGTTTTTTTTTCAATAGGAAATTTTGAAATTGCGAATTTCGCCGATTTCTTCAAATTTTTTGTTTCAGAAAAATTTTGTAACCGTGAATTTCGACAAAATTCATTATTTATTTTCGTAATTTAACAGAATTATTGTAGAAAAATCAGTTTTTAAACAATTTTTCAAATTTTCGAAATTGAAAAATTGTGCGATTTTTTGTTTTTTTCTGCAGAAAATTTAAAAATTTTGATTTTCGACTAAATTCATAAAATATTTGCTGTTTCCATCTAAATTATACTTAAAAAACTAATTTTCTGATGAATTCAAAAATTTTTCAAAATTTAAAAATCGGCGTTTTTCTCGTTTTTTTTCAATAGGAAATTTTGAAATTGCGAATTTCGCCGATTTCTTCAAATTTTTTGTTTCAGAAAAATTTTGTAACCGTGAATTTCGACAAAATTCATTATTTATTTTCGTAATTTAACAGAATTATTGTAGGAAAATCAGTTTTTAAACAATTTTTCAAATTTTCGAAATTGAAAAATTGTGCGATTTTTTTGTTTTTTTTTGCAGAAAATTTAAAAATTTTGATTTTCGACTAAATTCATAAAATATTTGCTGTTTCCATCTAAATTATACTTGAAAAACTAATTTTCTGATGAATTCAAAAATTTTTCAAAATTTAAAAGTCGGCGTTTTTCTCGTTTTTTTTTCAATAGAAAATTTTGAAATTGCGAATTTCCCAGATTTCTTCAAATATTTTGTTTCAGAAAAATTTTGTAGCCGTGAATTTCGACAAAATTCATTATTTATTTTCGTATTTTAACAGAATTATTGTAGCAAAATCAGTTTTCAAACAATTATTAAAATATCTGAAATTGAAAAATTGTGCGATTTTTTTGTTTTTTTTTTGCAGAAAATTTAAAAATTTTGATTTTCGACTAAATTCATAAAATATTTGCTGTTTCCATCTGAATTATACTTGAAAAACTAATTTTCTGATGAATTCAAAAATTTTTCAAAATTTAAAAATCGGCGTTTTTCTCGTTTTTTTTCAATAGAAAATTTTGAAATTGCGAATTTCGACGATTTCTTCAAATTTTTTGTTTCAGAAAAATTTTGTAACCGTGAATTTCGACAAAATTCATTATTTATTTTTGTAATTTAACAGAATTATTGTAGGAAAATTAGTTTTTAAACAATTTTTCAAATTTTCGAAATTGAAAAATTGTGCGATTTTTTTGTTTTTTTTTGCAGAAAATTTAAAAATTTTGATTTTCGACTAAATTCATAAAATATTTGCTGTTTCCATCTAAATTATACTTGAAAAACTAATTTTCTGATGAATTCAAAAATTTTTCAAAATTTAAAAATCGGCGTTTTTCTCGTTTTTTTTCAATAGAAAATTTTGAAATTTCGAATTTCGCCGATTTCTTCAAATTTTTTGTTTCAGAAAAATTTTGTAACCGTGAATTTCGACAAAATTCATTATTTATTTTCGTATTTTAACAGAATTATTGTAGGAAAATCAGTTTTTAAACAATTTTTAAATTTTCTGAAATTGAAAAATTGTGCGATTTTTTGTTTTTTTCTGCAGAAAATTTAAAAATTTTGATTTTCGACTAAATTCATAAAATATTTGCTGTTTCCATCTAAATTATACTTGAAAAACTAATTTTCTGATGAATTCAAAAATTTTTTAAAATTTAAAAATCGGCGTTTTTCTCGTTTTTTTTCAATAGGAAATTTTGAAATTGCGAATTTCGCCGATTTCTTCAAATTTTTTGTTTCAGAAAAATTTTGTAACCGTGAATTTCGACAAAATTCATTATTTATTTTCGTATTTTAACAGAATTATTGTAGCAAAATCAGTTTTCAAACAATTATTCAAATATCTGAAATCGAAAAATTGTGCGATTTTTTTGTTTTTTTTTGCAGAAAATTTAAAAATTTTGATTTTCGACTAAATTCATAAAATATTTGCTGTTTCCATCTAAATTATAATTAAAAAACTAATTTTCTGATGAATTCAAAAATTTTTCAAAATTTAAAAATCGGCATTTTTCTCGTTTTTTTTTCAATAGGAAATTTTGAAATTGCGAATTTCGCCGATTTCTTCAAATTTTTTGTTTCAGAAAAATTTTGTAACCGTGAATTTCGACAAAATTCATTATTTATTTTCGTAATTTAACAGAATTATTGTAGAAAAATCAGTTTTTAAACAATTTTTCAAATTTTCGAAATTGAAAAATTGTGCGATTTTTTTGTTTTTTTCTGCAGAAAATTTAAAAATTTTGATTTTCGACTAAATTCATAAAATATTTGCTGTTTCCATCTAAATTATACTTGAAAAACTAATTTTCTGATGAATTCAAAAATTTTTCAAAATTTAAAAATCGGAGTTTTTCTCGTTTTTTTTCAATAGAAAATTTTGAAATTTCGAATTTCGCCGATTTCTTCAAATATTTTGTTTCAGAAAAATTTTGTAGCCGTGAATTTCGACAAAATTCATTATTTATTTTCGTATTTTAACAGAATTATTGTAGCAAAATCAGTTTTCAAACAATTATTAAAATATCTGAAATTGAAAAATTGTGCGATTTTTTTGTTTTTTTTTTGCAGAAAATTTAAAAATTTTGATTTTCGACTAAATTCATAAAATATTTGCTGTTTCCATCTGAATTATACTTGAAAAACTAATTTTCTGATGAATTCAAAAATTTTTCAAAATTTAAAAATCGGCGTTTTTCTCGTTTTTTTTCAATAGAAAATTTTGAAATTTCGAATTTCGCCGATTTCTTCAAATTTTTTGTTTCAGAAAAATTTTGTAACCGTGAATTTCGACAAAATTCATTATTTATTTTCGTATTTTAACAGAATTATTGTAGCAAAATCAGTTTTTAAACCAATTTTTCATTTTTCTGAAAACGAAAAATTTGGCGATTTTTTTGTTTTTTTTTGCAGAAAATTAAAGAATTTTGATTTTCGACTAAATGCATAAAATATTTGCTGTTTCCATCTAAATTATACTTGAAAAACTAATTTTCTGATGAATTCAAAAATTTTTCAAAATTTAAAAGTCGGCGTTTTTCTCGTTTTTTTTTCAATAGAAAATTTTGAAATTGCGAATTTCGCCGATTTCTTCAATTTTTTTGTTTCAGAAAAATTTTGTAACCGTAAATTTCGACAAAATTCATTATTTATTTTCGTATTTTAACAGAATTATTGTAGGAAAATCAGTTTTTAAACAATTTTTAAATTTTCGAAATTGAAAAATTGTGCGATTTTTTTGTTTTTTTTTGCAGAAAATTTAAAAATTTTGATTTTCGACTAAATTCATAAAATATTTGCTGTTTCCATCTAAATTATACTTGAAAAACTAATTTTCTGATGAATTCAAAAATTTTTCAAAATTTAAAAATCGGCGTTTTTCTCGTTTTCTTTCAATAGAAAATTTCGAAATTGCGAATTTCGACGATTTCTTCAAATTTTTTGTTTCTGAAAAATTTTGTAACCGTAAATTTCGACAAAATTCATTATTTATTTTCGTATTTTAACAGAATTATTGTAGAAAAATCAGTTTTTAAACAATTTTTAAATTTTCGAAATTAAAAAATTGTGCGATTTTTTTGTTTTATTTTTGCAGAAAATTTAAAAATTTTGATTTTCGACTAAATTCATAAAATATTTGCTGTTTCCATCTAAATTATACTTGAAAAACTAATTTTCTGATGAATTCACAAAATTTTCAAAATTTAAAAATCGGCGTTTTTCTCGTTTTTTTTCAATAGGAAATTTTGAAATTGCGAATTTCGCCGATTTCTTCAAATTTTTTGTTTCAGAAAAATTTTGTAACCGTGAATTTCGACAAAATTCATTATTTATTTTCGTAATTTAACAGAATTATTGTAGGAAAATCAGTTTTTAAACAATTTTTCAAATTTTCGAAATTGAAAAATTGTGCGATTTTTTTGTTTTTTTCTGCAGAAAATTTAAAAATTTTGATTTTCGACTAAATTCATAAAATATTTGCTGTTTCCATCTAAATTATACTTAAAAAACTAATTTTCTGATGAATTCAAAAATTTTTCAAAATTTAAAAATCGGCGTTTTTCTCGTTTTTTTTCAATAGGAAATTTTGAAATTGCGAATTTCGCCGATTTCTTCAAATTTTTTGTTTCAGAAAAATTTTGTAACCGTGAATTTCGACAAAATTCATTATTTATTTTCGTAATTTAACAGAATTATTGTAGGAAAATCAGTTTTTAAACAATTTTTCAAATTTTCGAAATTGAAAAATTGTGCGATTTTTTTGTTTTTTTTTGCAGAAAATTTAAAAATTTTGATTTTCGACTAAATTCATAAAATATTTGCTGTTTCCATCTAAATTATACTTGAAAAACTAATTTTCTGATAAATTCAAAAATTTTTCAAAATTTAAAAGTCGGCGTTTTTCTCGTTTTTTTTCAATAGAAAATTTTGAAATTGCGAATTTCGCCGATTTCTTCAATTTTTTTGTTTCAGAAAAATTTTGTAACCGTGAATTTCGACAAAATTCATTATTTATTTTCGTATTTTAACAGAATTATTGTAGCAAAATCAGTTTTCAAACAATTATTCAAATATCTGAAAACGAAAAATTTGGCGATTTTTTTGTTTTTTTTGCAGAAAATTTAAAAATTTTGATTTTCGACTAAATTCATAAAATATTTGCTGTTTCCATCTAAATTATACTTGAAAAACTAATTTTCCGATGAATTCAAAAATTTTTCAAAATTTAAAAATCGGCGTTTTTCTCGTTTTTTTTTCAATAGAAAATTTTGAAATTTCGAATTTCGCCGATTTCTTCCAATTTTTTGTTTCAGAAAAATATTGTAACCGTGAATTTCGACAAAATTCATTATTTATTTTCGTATTTTAACAGAATTATTGTAGGAAAATCAGTTTTTAAACAATTTTTCAAAATTTCGAAATTGAAAAATTGTGCGATTTTTTTGTTTTTTTTTTGCAGAAAATTTAAAAATTTTGATTTTCGACTAAATTCATAAAATATTTGCTGTTTCCATCTAAATTATACTTGAAAAACTAATTTTCTGATGAATTCAAAAATTTTTCAAAATTTAAAAATCGGCGTTTTTCTCGTTTTTTTTTCAATAGGAAATTTTGAAATTGCGAATTTCGCCGATTTCTTCAAATTTTTTGTTTCAGAAAAATTTTGTAACCGTGAATTTCGACAAAATTCATTATTTATTTTCGTATTTTAACAGAATTATTGTAGCAAAATCAGTTTTCAAACAATTATTAAAATATCTGAAAACGAAAAATTTGGCGATTTTTTTGTTTTTTTCTGCAGAAAATTTAAAAATTTTGATTTTCGACTAAATTCATAAAATATTTGCTGTTTCCATCTAAATTATACTTGAAAAACTAATTTTCTGATGAATTCAAAAATTTTTCAAAATTTAAAAGTTGGCGTTTTTCTCGTTTTTTTTTCAATAGAAAATTTTGAAATTGCGAATTTCGCCGATTTCTTCAAATATTTTGTTTCAGAAAAATTTTGTAGCCGTGAATTTCGACAAAATTCATTATTTATTTTCGTATTTTAACAGAATTATTGTAGCAAAATCAGTTTTCAAACAATTATTAAAATATCTGAAATTGAAAAATTGTGCGATTTTTTTGTTTTTTTTTTGCAGAAAATTTAAAAATTTTGATTTTCGACTAAATTCATAAAATATTTGCTGTTTCCATCTAAATTATACTTGAAAAACTAATTTTCTGATGAATTCAAAAATTTTTCAAAATTTAAAAATCGGCATTTTTCTCGTTTTTTTTTCAATAGAAAATTTTGAAATTGCGAATTTCGCCGATTTCTTCAAATTTTTTGTTTCAGAAAAATTTTGTAACCGTGAATTTCGACAAAATTCATTATTTATTTTCGTATTTTAACAGAATTATTGTAGCAAAATCAGTTTTCAAACAATTATTAAAATATCTGAAAACGAAAAATTTGGCGATTTTTTTGTTTTTTTTTTGCAGAAAATTTAAAAATTTTGATTTTCGACTAAATTCATAAAATATTTGCTGTTTCCATCTAAATTATACTTGAAAAACTAATTTTCTGATGAATTCAAAAATTTTTCAAAATTTAAAAATCGGCGTTTTTCTCGTTTTTTTTTCAATAGGAAATTTTGAAATTGCGAATTTCGCCGATTTCTTCAAATTTTTTGTTTCAGAAAAATTTTGTAACCGTGAATTTCGACAAAATTCATTATTTATTTTCGTAATTTAACAGAATTATTGTAGGAAAATCAGTTTTTAAACAATTTTTCAAATTTTCGAAATTGAAAAATTGTGCGATTTTTTTGTTTTTTTTGCAGAAAATTTAAAAATTTTGATTTTCGACTAAATTCATAAAATATTTGCTGTTTCCATCTAAATTATACTTGAAAAACTAATTTTCTGATGAATTCAAAAATTTTTCAAAATTTAAAAATCGGCGTTTTTCTCGTTTTTTTTCAATAGGAAATTTTGAAATTGCGAATTTCGCCGATTTATTCAAATTTTTTGTTTCAGAAAAATTTTGTAACCGTGAATTTCGACAAAATTCATTATTTATTTTCGTATTTTAACAGAATTATTGTAGCAAAATCAGTTTTCAAACAATTATTAAAATATCTGAAAACGAAAAATTGTGCGATTTTTTTGTTTTTTTCTGCAGAAAATTTAAAAATTTTGATTTTCGACTAAATTCATAAAATATTTGCTGTTTCCATCTAAATTATACTTGAAAAACTAATTTTCTGATAAATTCAAAAATTTTTCAAAATTTAAAAGTCGGCGTTTTTCTCGTTTTTTTTTCAATAGAAAATTTTGAAATTGCGAATTTCGCCGATTTCTTCAATTTTTTTGTTTCAGAAAAATTTTGTGACCGTATATTTCGACAAAATTCATTATTTATTTTCGTATTTTAACAGAATTATTGTAGCAAAATCAGTTTTTAAACCAATTTTTCATTTTTCTTAAAACGAAAAATTGTGCGATTTTTTTGTCTTTTTTTCTGCATAAAATTTAAAAATTTTGATTTTCGACTAAATTCATAAAATATTTGCTGTTTCCATCTAAATTATACTTGAAAAACTAATTTTCCGATGAATTCAAAAATTTTTCAAAATTTAAAAATCGGCGTTTTTCTCGTTTTTTTTTCAATAGAAAATTTTGAAATTTCGAATTTCGCCGATTTCTTCCAATTTTTTGTTTCAGAAAAATATTGTAACCGTGAATTTCGACAAAATTCATTATTTATTTTCGTATTTTAACAGAATTATTGTAGGAAAATCAGTTTTTAAACAATTTTTCAAAATTTCGAAATTGAAAAATTGTGCGATTTTTTTGTTTTTTTTTGCAGAAAATTTAAAAATTTTGATTTTCGACTAAATTCATAAAATATTTGCTGTTTCCATCTAAATTATACTTAAAAAACTAATTTTCTGATGAATTCAAAAATTTTTCAAAATTTAAAAATCGGCGTTTTTCTCGTTTTTTTGCAATAGAAAATTTTGAAATTTCAAATTTCGCCGATTTCTTCAAATTTTTTGTTTCAGAAAAATTTTGTAACCGTGAATTTCGACAAAATTCATTATTTATTTTCGTATTTTAACAGAATTATTGTAGCAAAATCAGTTTTCAAACAATTATTAAAATATCTGAAAACGAAAAATTTGGCGATTTTTTTGTTTTTTTCTGCAGAAAATTTAAAAATTTTGATTTTCGACTAAATTCATAAAATATTTGCTGTTTCCATCTAAATTATACTTGAAAAACTAATTTTTTGATGAATTCAAAAATTTTTCAAAATTTAAAAGTCGGCGTTTTTCTCGTTTTTTTTTCAATAGAAAATTTTGAAATTGCGAATTTCGCCGATTTCTTCAATTTTTTTGTTTCAGAAAAATTTTGTAACCGTGAATTTCGACAAAATTCATTATTTATTTTCGTATTTTAACAGAATTATTGTAGCAAAATCAGTTTTTAAACAATTTTTCAAATTTTCGAAATTGAAAAATTGTGCGATTTTTTTGTTTTTTTCTGCAGAAAATTTAAAAATTTTGATTTTCGACTAAATTCATAAAATATTTGCTGTTTCCATCTAAATTATACTTAAAAAACTAATTTTCTGATGAATTCAAAAATTTTTCAAAATTTAAAAATCGGCGTTTTTCTCGTTTTTTTTCAATAGGAAATTTTGAAATTGCGAATTTCGCCGATTTCTTCAAATTTTTTGTTTCAGAAAAATTTTGTAACCGTGAATTTCGACAAAATTCATTATTTATTTTCGTAATTTAACAGAATTATTGTAGAAAAATCAGTTTTTAAACAATTTTTCAAATTTTCGAAATTGAAAAATTGTGCGATTTTTTTGTTTTTTTTTGCAGAAAATTTAAAAATTTTGATTTTCGACTAAATTCATAAAATATTTGCTGTTTCCATCTAAATTATACTTGAAAAACTAATTTTCTGATGAATTCAAAAATTTTTCAAAATTTAAAAATCGGCGTTTTTCTCGTTTTTTTGCAATAGAAAATTTTGAAATTTCAAATTTCGCCGATTTCTTCAAATTTTTTGTTTCAGAAAAATTTTGTAACCGTGAATTTCGACAAAATTCATTATTTATTTTCGTATTTTAACAGAATTATTGTAGCAAAATCAGTTTTCAAACAATTATTAAAATATCTGAAAACGAAAAATTTGGCGATTTTTTTGTTTTTTTCTGCAGAAAATTTAAAAATTTTGATTTTCGACTAAATTCATAAAATATTTGCTGTTTCCATCTAAATTATACTTGAAAAACTAATTTTTTGATGAATTCAAAAATTTTTCAAAATTTAAAAGTCGGCGTTTTTCTCGTTTTTTTTTCAATAGAAAATTTTGAAATTGCGAATTTCGCCGATTTCTTCAATTTTTTTGTTTCAGAAAAATTTTGTGACCGTATATTTCGACAAAATTCATTATTTATTTTCGTATTTTAACAGAATTATTGTAGCAAAATCAGTTTTTAAACCAATTTTTCATTTTTCTTAAAACGAAAAATTTGGCGATTTTTTTGTTTTTTTTCTGCAGAAAATTTAAAAATTTTGATTTTTGACTAAATTCATAAAATATTTGCTGTTTCCATCTAAATTATGCTTGAAAAACTAATTTTCTGAAGAATTAAAAAATTTTTCAAAATTTAAAAATCGGCGTTTTTCTCGTTTTTACAATAGGAAATTTTACAATTGCAAATTTTGCCGATTTCGTCAAATTTTTTGTTTCAGAAAAATTTTGTAACCGTGAATTTCGACAAAATTCATTATTTATTTTCGTATTTTAACAGAATTATTGTGTAACGTCTGAGAATATAACGTTAGGGAAAGATAGGCTTAGTTTTAGATGTCTCGAAAGGGAGGTTTTTGTTCGTAACTTGCAAAAATTTTATATAATATTTTCAATAAATTATAGGGCAGCGCGTGTCACCACTTCACGGATTTGTTTAAGTCGGCCGCGAAGATCCGACTATTCTAATATAATTTGTGCGACGATCAAAATATTCGAAGGATAAATCCTTTGTTTTGCGGATTTTTAAGGGAAAGGAGAAAATTAAATTTCACCTACCATTATGATGTTCTTTCCAGATGATGGAAGGTCCAGGGTTAATCCAAATTCCAGCCGTTGATCGAACTGAAGATTCCCAAAAACGCCTTTCTTATTTAATATTCTTTTGCACTTTAAGATTCCTTCCCCTTTTTGTTTGTTTGTTTTTTTTTTTATTACAAAAGTTTAACTTTAAAAGAAATTGAAAATGTTCAAAGTTTGTGTCACTAATTTTAATTTGAAAATAATAAATTTTACATAAAACTTTAAATCTCAGTTTTTATTAGAATTTTATCTTGTTTAATTGTTAATAATGATGTTTATGATATGTTCAATGTCATTGATTAATTCACGATTTGCAAAAAAAATATTCAAAAAATCCTTGTTTAATTTTTTTAGGTTAGGTTCACTTCAATAATAACACAGAATAATTAATACATTGAATCAATTCGATATATTCAATGTCACTGATTAATTCACTATTTGCAAAAATATTCAAAAAAATCCTTGTTTAAAAATATTTTTTTTTTTAGGTAAGGTTCACTTCAATAATAACACACAATAATTAACACATTAAATCAATTCACAGTTTATTTGAAACATTAAAATTTATACACTATTTATTAGAGTTTCTGACGAGTAAAATTAGTATACGCGAGCGACTCGAGAATCAAGAAGGAACTGACTGTGGAGCCTGCTGCACAGCTCGCGTACAGTCTCTAAGTCTGAGAACTTCCCCTACTTTGTTACATTTCTCTCACGACTTGGTTGCTGATGTTCGCATTTTCTTTTCGTTTTGTGTAGAAATTTTCGAATTAATGTTAATACATGATTCGTTGTTATTATTAATTAAAAATTTATAAATTTAGAACAATTGATATATATTTATTTTATCTATTTAAAATAAAATCGAAGAATTTATAATTTTTATTGTCAATTTTTAATAAAATATACATTTGTTTTATTGGTTTTTAATAAATGAACGTTTTTACAATTAATTTTTAAACGCTGTATTTAATATGATTTGAATATATTGTAATAGACTGAAATTTATTTCGTGCTTAAGTGCACGTGCACTCATTTCTTATCACGTCTTCTAAGGATTATGTTACCTGCAACTTTCGATGTCGTTGAAATAATTTCATTTCTGTGTTTAAAATTACAATTCTATTATTTTGTCTCCTTTTAATTTACAATGTTATTTTAACTGTCGAATAATTCAATTGTTCAAATATATGAAGAATATAATTTGCCAAAAATATAATTCGTTAATTTTAGAATTCCTAAAATTCGAATAAAGTAGATTTTTAATTATTTATTTTAATAATTTAAATTATTTATATTATAATTTTTGCGTTAGGATTTTTATACACTTTCAAAATAATATCTTTTTGAACTCATGCAGTTTTGTTATCTTTCTATTACATTCTTTTTGTTATCTCGTAGGGTTATGTTACATCCTGTAGTCGTCGCTAGAAGTTGCATTCTTAAAGAGTTTAAAGTTTTTATTCAGTTTTAATTCTAGATTTGGATTTGAAATATTTAATTTTATTAACAATACTCTTTTGGTTATTAATAATAATAAATAATTTCCTTCTCTTTTAATGAGTTTATTTAAATTTAAAATTTATTACAATTTGTTGATGAATTAATAAAATAATTTTGTTAAAAAGTTTAATTTGTTATTATTATTATTACTTATTAAAAACCAATGATTTTATTTGAATAAAGTATTGTCTAATATAATAATTTTCTTTTATAATTAATTTATTGTTAATTTAGTATTATTTACAATTAACGTGTAGAGAATTTTATTTTGAAATATATAAATGTATAATTTGAAGATTTTTCCGACTTGGGATTTTACTTCTGTTGAATCAGCGCTTTGTCATTATTATTTCAAAGGTCGGATTTCGTTCTATAAATTAACAGCCTGGGAAAGTTTTAAATTCGCAGTTCACGAGAGTATCTTTTTAATTTCTTATCTTTCAAATTCCACATTTACATTTGTATTAACAATTGAACAAATCTATTTTATTAATGTTGCAATGTTCATTATTGTAATCGATAATTTATTATATTGTTCTATTGAAGAATTTGTGATTTATTGATATTTTACTTTAAATAATATATATATTTTTTAATGTTTTCATAAATGAATAATTGAATTACAGCTATAAATCAATTATTTATTTATTATAAGTTTTTTTTTATTTGATTTCTCTTTGTTCAGGGACGCTCGCAAAATACATTTTAATTCGATGCTATCTCTAAGAGTCAAATTGTACTCTTTTTCAAAGCTTCCTTTTCATATTTATTTGAATTAAAAATGTAGTATTAAGGTTCTATCTTATACTTATAAAATTTAAATATGAATATAATTGTATTCACAGATGAAATATAATTTTAAAAAAATTTTATGAGGGACGTCACACCCCCATTGATTAGAGCAAAACTGGCTTCACAAGTGAATTAAAGTTTTGCACAAAGAAAAGGAAACTTTGATGTTTTTTTTTTACATCGATAATTTTTCAACACTTATAAATATTGTCTGTGGCAACAAACTTCGATTCCAATTTTATTAGCGTTTTCCTTTATTTTCTTTAACTTATTCTTATTTGATAAACATAAGTAAGTGTCTATATTTATATTATAGATCTATTATTGTAGATCATTTCTCATAAAGAAGGATATATAAAATTTTATATAACATTTACAAGAAATCTAGTTACGATTATATGTTGATTTCTTGTGTTAGAATTATTATTTTCGTTCGATATACTTGATTAACATAAAATTTTTGTGCTGATTTTCACAAAAGAATCCTAATTACTATCGTGCGGTAGATATAAAAATTGACAGTTATAAGAATTTTTATTACACAATTTTGGTAATGTAGAAGTTACAACGGTTACCGATATGACAGAAATACCAAATTCGTTGAGACAGCATGTAATAATTAGAATTTCTTTATATTCGTTTACAATTTTTGAAACATTTCAACAGCAATTTCTATCCTAACTATTTGTCACACATGTAATAAAGCACAATTCCAAAAAGATGCAGTAGCTGCAACACTATATCGTATTGCGGCGAAGTACATCAAAAAGTGCTTTGGGACAAATACTAAAAGATGTGTAACATCTTTTCGAGAATGATGAATGACAAAGGAACATCGCTTTTATTTGAAAACATGAAAAATACCAAAGAGGTAAAATGCGAAGTTAAATTTAAATTAAGGAGAGTTAATTTTAAGAGTTTAATTAAGAGTTTAATTAAGAGTATAATTAGGTTAAATTAAGTTTAATTAAGAGTTTAATTTTGAGAGGCAGATTTTTATTTCCAATGACGTGCTTTGTTTGTTACGAAAGTGACTTAATAGTACTCAAAGCATATGAATGTAGGGTGAACCTCTGCGAGCTTCTCAAGGAAGACGATGAATACATAGATCTTTATAAATATTTAAATTATATTAACAAATGTGGATTTGTTGTGTAATTAGTATACCTGTAGATTCGAGTCGAGTGATATGAACATTTTTTGGTGATTTTTTTTTTATTTATACCAAAATAAAACATATTTTTAAAAATGTCACATCGCGGATTACACAAAGATTGTGAGGGGTATGTAATGGTATATACTGATCGATGGTGCATCAATAATGGTTAGGAAAATGATGCATTATTTGGATTAACTTAACAACGTTAAATGAGAGGCAGTTCCATCGTACTCCGGCATTGATGACAACGAAATAACTGATTATTCGGCCAGAGAGAGAATATTCGACGATATTACAGTATTAGAACAATTAGATTTCTTAAGAATCAATTTTATTATAAGTAATTAATTCGTTTTGGAGATTCTACATTTTATTTATGTATAAATGAATATGAGTTTTCTAAACTTAATTTCTCTATGTTCAGAGACGCTCTTAAAATACATTTCAATCCGACGTTATATTTAAGAGTCAGATTGTATTCCTTTTTCAAAGTATTACAAAAATTGAAATATGAACATATTCTTGAAGAAAAGGAATCTCAAAATCTTGAACAAGAAGTGAATCAAAAATTTTATGGGGGACGTCGCCCCCATTGATTAGAGCAAAACCAGTTTCACGAGTGAACTCAAGTTTTGCGCAAAAAAAGAAACTTTGACGGTTTCGGTTTTTGTATTAACAATTTAACAAACATTAGTAAATTTTATTTTATAACTATTGGATTGTATATATATTTTTTTTTTATTTATGTGTTTGGCTCAGTATTGTAGAACCATTATTGTAGATCATTCATGATATCAGATAAGATATATAAAGTTTTATAATAATATTTATGTAGTTTCTAATTACAATCTAATTATTATTACGGAGGTGTAAATTTCTTTTGTGATTCTTATTATTTTATTTAGATATACCTGATTAACATAACTTTTATTAATATTCATAACATAATAAATTTGTTGTTTGAATATTCTTGTTATATTTTTATTCGACGAAAAGAAACAAATAGTTATGTTCGACAAAATAGTAGTTCTAAAATAATTAGATTTCCAAATATGAAGATGAATTTTTATTTGAATTTTAAAACTTAATATTTATTATCCCCCATTGAATAGTGTGATTATTAGTTTTAGTGAGCAACCATTCTCTTTAATACTTAAACATTTGGGTTCGGATATACGGGACCTTGAGGATTTCTTGGTGGGACGATTGGTAGGGTGTTTTGCGGAAGTGTAATAGAAGGTGCGCAAGGAAGTGGAGGTGGAGAACTAGAAGGTGGCGGATTTTCTTCGTCATTGTTTGCTTTGTTTTCTTTTCTTTTGGTATTATCTGTACCTAAGTGGATTAAAAAATTTGCAATGCCACTTACGAATGCTGCGATCAGTTTTACTCCGAAACCATAAATTCGATATAATGTATAACCATGAAATAAGACATTAACAGCGTATTTAATTAGACCAAAAATAATTGCTACTGCTATACATCCAGCACTAAATGATCCGAATTTCAAAAAATATGACCAAACTTTTGTCATTGCATTTTCAGCAAATTTATCTAAAGTTCTTTCATCTAGCAGATTTAACATATCTAAATTGTCTGTAGTTACGTCATGTCCAGTTGCGCCTCTAGCAATTTGATTTAATATAGCGGGCTTCGTTATAGGGAACATTATAGCGTTCTTAAATTGTTCTAAGTCTTCATCCGAATAAATTCCACTTTTTGCTAGTTCACCAGGGTCAGTATATTTCCAAGTAGGTTTGTTCAAAGGTTGTAGAATTTGTGGAGGGTCGGCGGGAGTAGGGTGTGGGGACAGCATGTACCATTTACCGTCGATTTCAAAAGTCGTAGGTAAGAGTCTATTACAATCTCTTTGGTTTCCTGTTGTAGTCAATATTCTAGATTTTGGAGTTAAGAAAAGCGATTTATTATTGTAAGTAACTGGTAGTTCTGTATAACAAGTATTGTTAATGGGACGTAATTTAACAGGAACTTTTTGACATTGGATAAGGTGTGCTACTTCTCCGGCGAAAATTGCCATGTAACCCGGTTCTTTCATTATAGTAAACGAAAATTCGTCTGGATTTAGGGAAGATTGTGAAAGAGAGTTTTTTATTACTTGTCTTTCAAGTTTGCATCTCTGTGTTATAATATCTTTATAAAGCGTGTTAATCTCGATTTTAAGATGATGAGAAATATACATAAGTTTAGTATTAAAATAAGCTGTAAGAGAAATATCTTTAATGTTCACTCTATAATTTTTGGTTGGAAAAGGATTATTCAAGGTAGTTTCAAAAATATAAATTTTAGATTGTTCAGTTTTTCTTAGTGTCATTCCGCAAATTGTCTCTGTTCCCATATCTGTGAAAGCAAATTTCATATTGTCTGTAGAGTTTGTAAAATATATAGTGGGGAGGTTCGTATCTTGGGTCTTAGAAGAATATCCTTGGAAGAGGATCGCATAGGAATTGAAATTGCACAAGGTATTTTCTGGTTTTTCCCAATAGGTATAGGCATTGTCGTGATCGATACAATGTTGTGTTGATAAAACACATTGGGTATTTGATTGCAAAATTATAATATCTTCACTCATTTTTATAGTAGCTTCGTAAGAATATAAAGAAATTTCTAAATCAGCTTGAACGACTAAGTTTGGTTTCGATTCAAATAATTCACCCTCACATTTCGAACCTTCGAAGACTGTCCCTTTTAGATTTATATTTCTAAAATTCGTCTTATTTATTTCAAGATTATCGATTATTGTTTCATAATATTTAAACTGACCGAATCGATGCATGTCGTCGCATGCTTCACGTGAAACTTTCAAAATATAAACTTTATTTACATCATTTGTTAATGATATGTGTGAGTGCATACCGCAGTAATATCCTTTTCGGGTTACCTTTATTTTGCACTGTCGAGTAAATGTTGTTCCATATTCTCCCTTTTGTAGCAAATTTATATAATGTTTTTCAGACTTGGGTACGAGGTTGTCAAAATTGCAGTCTCCAACATGACGTAGCGAGATTGTTGTTATGTTCGGAGATTTATTAAAACTGCAGTCGTATCCGGTAAGACCGTTGACAGATAAAACAAGGAAAGGTACAAAGAATATGAAGAACATTTTCTGAAATACAAAGAATAAAACAACTTTATATTCAATAAACTATACGACTTTTGGTCTTATTATTATTATTTTTGTTTTTTAATTGTTAATTAAAAAGAAAATAATTAAGTTCTAATTTTGCAAAATAAAGGTTACTCGGAAGAGTCACATTCACTCGGAGGTCGCAGGCGAGTGAGTCTTAATTTATTTGTATGCACTGTACGAGTTTTATTTCCAGTTTTAATAATAGCATTATTGTTTTCGTTTAATTGTACAATTTTGTATGGTCCTATATATTCAGGTGTGAAAGGACCACGTTTTGGTTCTTTTAAAAGCAAAACTGTATCGCCAATTTCAAATTTACAAGGATTTATTCTTTTATCGTAAAAAGCTTTAGACCTAATTTTCGCGTTCTTCAAATTATTTTGTGCCAATTCTTGAATTTTATTGATCCTAGATTTTAAATTTATAAGATACTCAAAATACGTTTCATTTCTTACGTCGCTTACATTTATATTTGTAGAAGGGACTCTCGCAAGTTTTCCGAAGACACATTCGTACGGCGTTAGTTTCGTTCCTTCGTGAGTACTCGTATTATAAGAAAAAGCAGCACAATGGATCCATTTATCCCATTCAGCGTCAGAAGCTACATAACATTTAAAATATTCTTTCAAAGAATGGTGCATCCTTTCAATTGAGCCATTACTCTGAGGGCGATATGCTGTAGTACAACATTGATTCACTTTGCAAAGTTTCGAAATGTGTTTTATTAAAGAAGACGTAAAATTTGATCCTTGATCTGTCAGAATAATTTTTGGAGCTCCGTACTGGAATACAAAATTATTCAAAATTGCTGTAGCTATTGTTGTTGACCTTATATTTTCAAGGGGCACTGCTATGATGTATTTTGTTAGAAGACATTGCATCGTAAGAATATATTTATGTAGAGACGATGACCTTGGCAACTCTACGATGTCCATTGAAATTTTTTCGAAGGATTCTCCAGGAGTATCTGTGAGGACCATTGGTTGATTTACTTTTCTTCTAACTAACTTTTGAATTTGGCAAACTTCACAACGGGAGATGAATAGTTGAATATCCTTTTTGAGTGTTGGCCAATAAAAATCATGTTTAATGCGGAGATAAGTTTTGGTAACTCCTTTATGACCGTTTATAGGGGATTCGTGCGTCGAGGCTATTATTGCAAATCTCTCACCTTCTTCCGGAACTTGAACTAATCCTTTGCAGAAAATAAATTTAGTGTTTGGTAAATTTTCTGAGATAATTTTAAATTGATTGAGGAATGTTTCCCATGATATATCGTCAATGTATCCTGATTGTGCAATTCTTATCGATCTCAGATTTAGTCTTAAAAGCTTTTGTAATAATCCTTCAAATAAATTTCCTAAAATATCAGCATTAGTTCTTTCATTATTATCCCTTTTTAAACAGGCTGCTATGAAAGTTTTTCTTGAAACGATTTTAGTTTTTGTTTCTCCGATATTATAAGAAACTTCTAAAGGTAATTTTCCTTGTAATTGTAATTCTTTCGCTCCGTCGCATATCGGATCATTTTTCGAAGTTACAAAGTATAAAATATTATCGTTATGTGTCAATACTTTGTCTCTTACCATTATCAAATTTGAATTATATTGATTCCTTCGATTAATGTCATATTCCACGGCTGCTTCAAATAGATCGGACGAGCGCGATACGATGTCACTCGATTCTTCGTTTTCGTTGAGGATTCTATCACTATCACTTGTAATTTCGAAATCTTCTAAATTTGCATAGTCTCTATTTTCATTTTCACGTGAGTTTTCTTCTATTTCTTCAATTAAATCTTCATTCTCCTGTTCATTAATATTTTCATTTTCATCTTCTTCTCTTCTTTCAATCTTTCTCCGTTTCGATCTCCTTTTATTTACTTCTTCGTCAATTATTTCTTCCATTTCATCTTCTTCTCTTTTTTCTTCGTTTCGATTTTCAATTCTTCTTTTATTTATTTCCTCGTCAATTATTTCTTCCATTTCATCTTCTTCTCTTTTTTCTTCGTTTCGATTTTCAATTCTTCTTTTATTTACTTCTTCGTCAATTATTTCTTCAATTTCATCTTCTTGTCTTCTTTCAATCTTTCTCCGTTTCGATCTTCTATTTACTTCCTCGTCAATTATTTCTTCTATTTCATCTTCTTCTCTTCTTTCTTCGTTTCGATTTTCATTTCTCCTCTCTTCTATTTCTTCTTCTTCTCTTCTTTCTTCGTTTCGATTTCCATTTCTCCTCTCATAAGGCCGTAGTGAAAATATATCGGAACTATGAGAACTTGGGTCGTCGCTGTCTTCTGAAGGATTTTCGTTGTGTACGTCAGCTGTTATCGTTATATTTTGCTCTGAGATTTCTGGGTTTGCTCTTCTTCGTATAAAAATATTGGAACTATCGGATGATGATGACGTCAACGTATTCACTTGTGGACCTGGGGGGTTTCTTGATAGAGCATCTGCTACATAATTCGTTTGTCCGGGTTTATAAATAACTTCAAATTCGAAATCTCGAAGTTTTAAATAAAATTTTTTTAATCTTGTAGTGGGGTCTTTTAGATTGTGGACCCATACTAATGGCTGGTGGTCTGTCACAAAGGTGAATTTTCGCCCAAAGAGGTAATATCTGAAGTGGAAGGCTGCTTTAACCATTGCATACAATTCCTTTTCTATTGTAGAATATCGCTGTTCTGTCTCATTTAAACTCTTAGAATAATAAGCTATCGGTAAATCGTGGCCGTCGTGCATTTGGCTTAAAACAGCGCCAATAGCGGAATTCGAAGCGTCAGTAGTTAAAATGAAATTTTTATTAAAATCAGGATATTTCAAGAGGGGTTCCGTGGTTAAATGCGTTTTTAAATAATCAAAAGCTTTCTCGTGTTTTTCTGTCCATCGAAAAGGGACATTTTTCTTAAGTAAATTAAAAAGAGGTTTAGCTTCTTTTGAAAAATTCGGAATAAATTTCCTGTAATATCCTGAAAGGCCGATCAGCTGTTTTATATTTTTTTGGTTTTTGGGACGAGGGAAATTTTGCATCGCTTCTACTTTCCTTTTATCAGGTCGGGAGCCATCTGCGCTAATTTCGTGTCCTAAATAAATTACCTTCGATTGGTAAAATTTGCATTTCTCGGGTTGCAATTTCATATTAACTCTTCTCAAACGTTCAATTACCTTTTCAAGTTTAACATCATGCTCTTCCAAGGTTTTTCCGTGAATAATACAATCATCTATATAAATACATATTTCTTTATTTTGTAACCCTTGGAAGGTTATGTCAACTTGTCTTTGAAACGTCGCGGGTGAATTTTTTAACCCAAATGGCATCCTTGTAAACTGATAATGACCTTCGGGTGTCGAAAAAGCCGTTTTGCATTTATCCGATTCGCGCATAGGAATTTGGTGAAAACCCGATGCCAAATCAAGGACGCTAAAATATTTTGAACCCGATAATTGAGAAACAATTTCCTCCACGTTCGGTATAGGGTACGCATCGGAAATTGTTTTTTTGTTTAATTCTCGGAAGTCAATTACAAGCCGCCATTTTTTATTTCCTTGACTATCAGCTTTTTTGGGAACAACCCACAAAGGACTGTTGTAAGGAGAATTTGATGGTTCAATAATTCCGTCTTTTAACATTTTATTAATTTGTGTTTCAATTTCTCCTTTCAACATCTGAGGATAACGATATTGTCGTACATGCACGGGGGTTTGATCGGTCAATTCAATACAATGTTGTGTTGTGGACGTTTGAGCTAATTTTTCGTCGGGTGCCTGAAAAACATCGGCGTATTTTTCACAAATTTCCGCAGTTCGTATTTTCATTTCTCCTTCGTAAGAATTTAAATCTATCAAATTTTTAATTGTTTCAATTTTGTTTTCGAGACCTTGTAAATTTGAAGTGGACGTACTTGTATAGTCGAACGAGTAAATCATTTCCCGATTGAAATCTAAATTTTCTTCTATATATAATAGAATTTGTTCTGCATTATTCTCTGACCATTCTTCTAAATTATCAGAATGATTAGATTCAGAATCAGTAAATTTTAGAGTTTGTATTTCGTCATCAGTAACGTCATGGTTTTCGTACAGATTATCTTTCATAACATTTAAATAATCATTTAAATCAATTTCTGTTTCTTTAGTTTTAGTTGTTCGTTTTTGTTCATTCGATTCGTATAGAGTACTTATCGTAGCGTAATGTATAGTTTCGTTAGGGTTAAAAGTATTATTATCGTAGTCGTTATCTACTGAGGTATTCATTTTATCGTCTGAATTATCGATTTCTGATACGATATAAGGGACAATTGGTATACGAAATTCGACGTCGGAAAAGGTAGTATTTTTGACTGGAATTTTTACCTTCCCGTCTGAACAATTATCAATTTCTTTACCGCCTATAATAATGCCCGGTAGAACTTCTAATTCTGGTACATAGCCTTTTGTCAAACATTCTCGTGTATCAGCGATAATCCAACTTATACTTTTGCGTGCGCTAAAACAAACCTTTTCTTTTTCAAATTTATGGGACATGTGATTAAATGTAAAAATTTCTTGTTCAAAATTTATAATGGAATTGTTTACATCGCAAAATTGGGATCCTATCAGAGCAGCTGTTTTTATTGGAAAATTTTGGGGAATAACAACAAAATTTGCGGAAACGCCTAAATTGTCAATTTTTAATTTTGTCATTCCAATTACTTTAGGAGGTGAATCGCCTATACCTTTGAGAGTTGGTTTTATGCTATAATCGATTTTTGTATCGGGTTTCAACAAGTGTACTTTTATTAGGTTCGGTTGTGCTCCTGTATCGATCATGCAATCTGCAATTTTTCCGGAAAATTGTTCTGAAAATATTCTAATTACTGGTATAAATTGTAATTTTCCGCTTATCGGTATGTGGTTGCATTCTAAATTTAAATTTTCGCTGGCGAAAAGTTTGTTTGACGGGTCTTGTTCTCGTTCAGGTTCCCGTCGGTTCTGTTCTGAACGTTTTGGGAGTTTCCCGAATTGTTGAATTTTTCGCGATTTAACCTTGTAAAACATTTGTCAATAGTGTGTCCATATTTTTTGCAATAATCGCATTGTTTTTGGTACCAGTCATTTTCGTCTCTATTGCCTCTGCTGTTCAGGGGAGTTCGATTAATTTGGTTATAAGAATCGTTTCGATCACTCGAATAACCCGGATCGAATGGACGGTTGAATTGAACGTTTTTTGAATTAAATCCTGAATCGTAAGGTCCGTTATTTCTGAAATTGTCGTTTCTAGACTGTCTCGCATCCCTCTTATCTGGGTAATTAGAATTTCTATGGTAGTCAAAATTTTGGTTATTTTGTCGGCCATAGTGAACATTCCTAGAATTTTCCGGTTCGTTGCCAATTACATAAGTGTCGAGGTTCCTTCGAGTTGGATAAGGATTATTTTGTCGGTAGTCTGAATTTCTTTTATTTTCGGGGTTTTGTTGAATTCTCGATTCTCGGTTATTATAACGGGGAAATTTTTCGCGGTCAATTTCAATTCGTTTTTCAGCTTTAATTGCCTCATCGTATGCATCGTTAATAGTGTTTGCTGTTTTGGTAATATATTGTCGGAAGAACGGAGGTAAAGCGAAATAAAATTCTTGGGCAAATTCTTTTTCTAATTTTATTGTTTCTTTTGGTGATAAAACGTCTACTCCTGCTTCGAGACAAAGGGAATCTATTATCGCAGTGACTATGGAATCAAATCTTTCAATATATTCTAAAATCGATTCGTCATTTTTCTTTGCTAAAATCGATAGTTGTCCCCTGTAATAATTTGAAGAACGGTGTGTGGCAAAAACTACCTTTAAACGGGTTAAAAATTCTTCGATGGAGTAAAATTCTTGGTCGCCAACTGCGAGACAAGCTCTATCAGAAAGTTTAAATTTTAATAGCCTAACAATTTCGTGTTGAAATTTGAAAGGAAATTGATTTTTTATCCTTCTAACCGCTCTTACAAATTTGAAAACATCTGATCCGTCAAATTGGGGTATTACCGCAAGACTTTCTCGAATAATACTTGAGTTTGGGACCCAGTGTTCGTTTTCGTAAAGAAATGGGTTTGTAGACTGGTAAAACTTTGTATCTTGGGTTTTGTTAAGACTTTTATTTTGTGAATCGTAAGAGTTATCGTTATGAAAATTTTCGTATCTTTGATTTCTACTTTCATATGATTTATCACGTGGTTCGTTAGGTTTTTCGTTTCTACTATTTTCAGGTTTATTGATTCGTTCGCGTTGAGTTTCTTTAAGTTTCTTCGATTGAACTTTATCGGTTTCGTTAAGTTCTTCGTGGTGCGTATCACTAAATCTATCACTTCGTGCTTCATCAAATTGTTCGTTTGCGCATTGTTTTCTATTTTGAGAATTTCGGTGATAGTAACCTGTGGTTGAATTTTCATCGGAATCTAATTCTAATTGTAATTTTGTAAATTTTTCTTGTAAAATTTTTAATTCTATTTCTAGAAGACTATTTTCTTCTTGTGTTAATTTTAACTCGTTTGAAATTTTTTCCAATTCTGTTGCTTTTTCACTTAATTCTTTCTCGTTCATTTTGTTTAAACTTTCATCTTCCATTTTGAGTTTAATTTATTTTATTAATAAAAAAGATAATCGTTATCGCGAAATTTATTGCGTATCGGGAATTGTTTTTTTATTTAATTCTCGGAAATCAATTATAAACCGTTGTTTTTTATTTTGTTTGCTATCGATTCTCTTTTGAACAGCTACGAGAGGATTATTGTAAGGGGAATTTAACTGCTCAATAATTCCGTCTTTTAATACTTTATTAATTTGAGTTTCAATTTCTTTTTTTAACATCTCGAGATAACAATGTTGTCATACCTCTACCAGGGTTTTTCAAAATTATTCAGATTTATCTAGAAATTATCGAATTTATCCAAAAGTTTCAAAATCTTGAAATAAGTTTGATATAAAGGTTAAGAAAGGAGAAAAATGTTTACAAGCTAATCCCATCGCCTTGTCACCAAAAATTTTTCTTTGTAACGTCTGAGAATATAACGTTAGGGAAAGATAGGCTTAGTTTTAGATGTCTCGAAAGGGAGGTTTTTGTTCGTAACTTGCAAAAATTTTATATAATAATTTCAATAAATTATAGGGCAGCGCGTGTCACCACTTCACGGATTTGTTTAAGTCGGCCGCGAAGATCCGACTATTCTAATATAATTTGTGCGACGATCAAAATATTCGAAGGATAAATCCTTTCTTTTGCGGATTTTTAAGGGAAAGGAGAAAATTAAATTTCACCTACCATTATGATGTTCTTTCCAGATGATGGAAGGTCCAGGGTTAATCCAAATTCCAGCCGTTGATCGAACTGAAGATTCCCAAAAACGCCTTTCTTATTTAATATTCTTTTGCACTTTAAGATTCCTTCCCCTTTTTGTTTGTTTGTTTTTTTTTTATTACAAAAGTTTAACTTTAAAAGAAATTGAAAATGTTCAAAGTTTGTGTCACTAATTTTAATTTGAAAATAATAAATTTTACATAAAACTTTAAATCTCAGTTTTTATTAGAATTTTATCTTGTTTAATTGTTAATAATGATGTTTATGATATGTTCAATGTCATTGATTAATTCACGATTTGCAAAAATATTCAAAAAAATCCTTGTTTAAAAATTTTTTTTTTTTTAGGTTAGGTTCACTTCAATAATAACACACAATAATTAACACATTAAATCAATTCACAGTTTATTTGAAACATTAAAATTTATACACTATTTATTAGAGTTTCTGACGAGTAAAATTAGTATACGCGAGCGACTCGAGAATCAAGAAGGAACTGACTGTGGAGCCTGCTGCACAGCTCGCGTACAGTCTCTAAGTCTGAGAACTTCCCCTACTTTGTTACATTTCTCTCACGACTTGGTTGCTGATGTTCGCATTTTCTTTTCGTTTTGTGTAGAAATTTTCGAATTAATGTTAATACATGATTCGTTGTTATTATTAATTAAAAATTTATAAATTTAGAACAATTGATATATATTTATTTTATCTATTTAAAATAAAATCGAAGAATTTATAATTTTTATTGTCAATTTTTAATAAAATATACATTTGTTTTATTGGTTTTTAATAAATGAACGTTTTTACAATTAATTTTTAAACGCTGTATTTAATATGATTTGAATATATTGTAATAGACTGAAATTTATTTCGTGCTTAAGTGCACGTGCACTCATTTCTTATCACGTCTTCTAAGGATTATGTTACCTGCAACTTTCGATGTCGTTGAAATAATTTCATTTCTGTGTTTAAAATTACAATTCTATTATTTAGTCTCCTTTTAATTTACAATGTTATTTTAACTGTCGAATAATTCAATTGTTCAAATATATGAAGAATATAATTTGCCAAAAATATAATTCGTTAATTTTAGAATTCCTAAAATTCGAATAAAGTAGATTTTTAATTATTTATTTTAATAATTTAAATTATTTATATTATAATTTTTGCGTTAGGATTTTTATACACTTTCAAAATAATATCTTTTTGAACTCATGCAGTTTTGTTATCTTTCTATTACATTCTTTTTGTTATCTCGTAGGGTTATGTTACATCCTGTAGTCGTCGCTAGAAGTTGCATTCTTAAAGAGTTTAAAGTTTTTATTCAGTTTTAATTCTAGATTTGGATTTGAAATATTTAATTTTATTAACAATACTCTTTTGGTTATTAATAATAATAAATAATTTCCTTCTCTTTTAATGAGTTTATTTAAATTTAAAATTTATTACAATTTGTTGATGAATTAATAAAATAATTTTGTTAAAAAGTTTAATTTGTTATTATTATTATTACTTATTAAAAACCAATGATTTTATTTGAATAAAGTATTGTCTAATATAATAATTTTCTTTTATAATTAATTTATTGTTAATTTAGTATTATTTACAATTAACGTGTAGAGAATTTTATTTTGAAATATATAAATGTATAATTTGAAGATTTTTCCGACTTGGGATTTTACTTCTGTTGAATCAGCGCTTTGTCATTATTATTTCAAAGGTCGGATTTCGATCTATAAATTAACAGCCTGGGAAAGTTTTAAATTCGCAGTTCACGAGAGTATCTTTTTAATTTCTTATCTTTCAAATTCCACATTTACATTTGTATTAACAATTGAACAAATCTATTTTATTAATGTTGCAATGTTCATTATTGTAATCGATAATTTATTATATTGTTCTATTGAAGAATTTGTGATTTATTGATATTTTACTTTAAATAATATATATATTTTTTAATGTTTTCATAAATGAATAATTGAATTACAGCTATAAATCAATTATTTATTTATTATAAGTTTTTTTTTTATTTGATTTCTCTTTGTTCAGGGACGCTCGCAAAATACATTTTAATTCGATGCTATCTCTAAGAGTCAAATTGTACTCTTTTTCAAAGCTTCCTTTTCATATTTATTTGAATTAAAAATGTAGTATTAAGGTTCTATCTTATACTTATAAAATTTAAATATGAATATAATTGTATTCACAGATGAAATATAATTTAAAAAAAATTTTATGAGGGACGTCACAATTGTAGGAAAATCAGTTTTTAAACAATTTTTCAAAATTTCGAAATTGAAAAATTGTGCGATTTTTTTGTTTTTTTTTTGCAGAAAATTTAAAAATTTTGATTTTCGACTAAATTCATAAAATATTTGCTGTTTCCATCTAAATTATACTTGAAAAACTAATTTTCTGATGAATTCAAAAATTTTTCAAAATTTAAAAATCGGCGTTTTTCTCGTTTTTTTGCAATAGAAAATTTTGAAATTTCAAATTTCGCCGATTTCTTCAAATTTTTTGTTTCAGAAAAATTTTGTAACCGTGAATTTCGACAAAATTCATTATTTATTTTCGTATTTTAACAGAATTATTGTAGCAAAATCAGTTTTCAAACAATTATTAAAATATCTGAAAACGAAAAATTTGGCGATTTTTTTGTTTTTTTTTGCAGAAAATTTAAAAATTTTGATTTTCGACTAAATTCATAAAATATTTGCTGTTTCCATCTTAATTATACTTGAAAAACTAATTTTCTGATGAATTCAAAAATTTTTCAAAATTTAAAAATCGGCGTTTTTCTCGTTTTTTTTTTGCAATAGAAAATTTTGAAATTTCAAATTTCGCCGATTTCTTCAAATTTTTTGTTTCAGAAAAATTTTGTAACCGTGAATTTCGACAAAATTCATTATTTATTTTCGTATTTTAACAGAATTATTGTAGGAAAATCAGTTTTTAAACAATTTTTCAAAATTTCGAAATTGAAAAATTGTGCGATTTTTTTGTTTTTTTTTTGCAGAAAATTTAAAAATTTTGATTTTCGACTAAATTCATAAAATATTTGCTGTTTCCATCTTAATTATACTTGAAAAACTAATTTTCTGATGAATTCAAAAATTTTTCAAAATTTAAAAATCGGCGTTTTTCTCGTTTTTTTGCAATAGAAAATTTTGAAATTTCAAATTTCGCCGATTTCTTCAAATTTTTTGTTTCAGAAAAATTTTGTAACCGTGAATTTCGACAAAATTCATTATTTATTTTCGTATTTTAACAGAATTATTGTAGGAAAATCAGTTTTTAAACAATTTTTCAAAATTTCGAAATTGAAAAATTGTGCGATTTTTTTGTTTTTTTTTGCAGAAAATTTAAAAATTTTGATTTTCGACTAAATTCATAAAATATTTGCTGTTTCCATCTAAATTATACTTGAAAAACTAATTTTTTGATGAATTCACAAAATTTTCAAAATTTAAAAATCGGCGTTTTTCTCGTTTTTTTTCAATAGAAAATTTTGAAATTTCGAATTTCGCCGATATCTTCAAATTTTTTGTTTCAGAAAAATTTTGTAACCGTGAATTTCGACAAAATTCATTATTTATTTTCGTATTTTAACAGAATTATTGTAGCAAAATCAGTTTTCAAACAATTATTAAAATATCTGAAAACGAGAAAATTTGGCGATTTTTTTGTTTTTTTTTGCAGAAAATTAAAAAATTTTGAGTTTCGACTAAATTCATAAAATATTTGCTGTTTCCATCTAAATTATACTTGAAAAACTAATTTTCTGATGAATTCAAAAATTTTTCAAAATTTAAAAATCGGCGTTTTTCTTGTTTTTTTTTCAATAGAAAATTTTGAAATTTCGAATTTCGCCGATTTCTTCAAATTTTTTGTTTCAGAAAAATTTTGTAACCGTAAATTTCGACAAAATTCATTATTTATTTTCGTATTTTAACATAATTATTGTAGGAAAATCAGTTTTTAAACAATTTTTCAAATTTTCGAAATTGAAAAATTGTGCGATTTTTTTGTTTTTTTTTGCAGAAAATTTAAAAATTTTGATTTTCGACTAAATTCATAAAATATTTGCTGTTTCCATCTAAATTATACTTGAAAAACTAATTTTCTGATGAATTCAAAAATTTTTCAAAATTTAAAAATCGGCGTTTTTCTCGTTTTTTTGCAATAGAAAATTTTGAAATTTCAAATTTCGCCGATTTCTTCAAATTTTTTGTTTCAGAAAAATTTTGTAACCGTGAATTTCGACAAAATTCATTATTTATTTTCGTATTTTAACAGAATTATTGTAGGAAAATCAGTTTTTAAACAATTTTTCAAATTTTCGAAATTGAAAAATTGTGCGATTTTTTTGTTTTTTTTTTGCAGAAAATTTAAAAATTTTGATTTTCGACTAAATTCATAAAATATTTGCTGTTTCCATCTAAATTATACTTGAAAAACTAATTTTCTGATAAATTCAAAAATTTTTCAAAATTTAAAAGTCGGCGTTTTTCTCGTTTTTTTTTCAATAGAAAATTTTGAAATTGCGAATTTCGCCGATTTCTTCAATTTTTTTGTTTCAGAAAAATTTTGTAACCGTGAATTTCGACAAAATTCATTATTTATTTTCGTAATTTAACAGAATTATTGTAGGAAAATCAGTTTTTAAACAATTTTTCAAATTTTCGAAATTGAAAAATTGTGCGATTTTTTTGTTTTTTTTTGCAGAAAATTTAAAAATTTTGATTTTCGACTAAATTCATAAAATATTTGCTGTTTCCATCTAAATTATACTTGAAAAACTAATTTTCTGATAAATTCAAAAATTTTTCAAAATTTAAAAGTCGGCGTTTTTCTCGTTTTTTTTCAATAGAAAATTTTGAAATTGCGAATTTCGCCGATTTCTTCAATTTTTTTGTTTCAGAAAAATTTTGTAACCGTGAATTTCGACAAAATTCATTATTTATTTTCGTATTTTAACAGAATTATTGTAGCAAAATCAGTTTTCAAACAATTATTCAAATATCTGAAAACGAAAAATTTGGCGATTTTTTTGTTTTTTTTTGCAGAAAATTTAAAAATTTTGATTTTCGACTAAATTCATAAAATATTTGCTGTTTCCATCTAAATTATACTTGAAAAACTAATTTTCTGATGAATTCAAAAATTTTTCAAAATTTAAAAATCGGCGTTTTTCTCGTTTTTTTTTTCAATAGAAAATTTTGAAATTTCGAATTTCGCCGATTTCTTCCAATTTTTTGTTTCAGAAAAATATTGTAACCGTGAATTTCGACAAAATTCATTATTTATTTTCGTATTTTAACAGAATTATTGTAGCAAAATCAGTTTTTAAACCAATTTTTCATTTTTCTTAAAACGAAAAATTTGGCGATTTTTTTGTTTTTTTTCTGCAGAAAATTTAAAAATTTTGATTTTTGACTAAATTCATAAAATATTTGCTGTTTCCATCTAAATTATACTTAAAAAACTAATTTTCTGATGAATTCAAAAATTTTTCAAAATTTAAAAATCGGCGTTTTTCTCGTTTTTTTTTCAATAGGAAATTTTGAAATTGCGAATTTCGCCGATTTCTTCAAATTTTTTGTTTCAGAAAAATTTTGTAACCGTGAATTTCGACAAAATTCATTATTTATTTTCGTAATTTAACATAATTATTTTATTAAAATCATTTTTTAAAAAATTTTTCAAATTTTCTAAATTGAAAAATTGTGCGATTTTTTTGTTTTTTTTTGCAGAAAATTTAAAAATTTTGATTTTCGACTAAATTCATAAAATATTTGCTGTTTCCATCTAAATTATACTTGAAAAACTAATTTTCTGATGAATTCACAAAATTTTCAAAATTTAAAAATCGGCGTTTTTCTCGTTTTTTTTCAATAGAAAATTTTGAAATTTCAAATTTCGCCGATTTCTTCAAATTTTTTGTTTCAGAAAAATTTTGTAACCGTGAATTTCGACAAAATTCATTATTTATTTTCGTATTTTAACAGAATTATTGTAGGAAAATCAGTTTTTAAACAATTTTTCAAATTTTCGAAATTGAAAAATTGTGCGATTTTTTTGTTTTTTTTTGCAGAAAATTTAAAAATTTTGATTTTCGACTAAATTCATAAAATATTTGCTGTTTCCATCTAAATTATACTTGTAATACTAATTTTCTGATGAATTCACAAAATTTTTCAAAATTTAAAAGTCGGCGTTTTTCTCGTTTTTTTTTCAATAGAAAATTTTGAAATTGCGAATTTCGCCAATTTCTTCAATTTTTTTGTTTCAGAAAAATTTTGTAACCGTGAATTTCGACAAAATTCATTATTTATTTTCGTAATTTAACAGAATTATTGTAGGAAAATCAGTTTTTAAACAATTTTTCAAATTTTCGAAATTGAAAAATTGTGCGATTTTTTTGTTTTTTTTTGCAGAAAATTTAAAAATTTTGATTTTCGACTAAATTCATAAAATATTTGCTGTTTCCATCTAAATTATACTTGAAAAACTAATTTTCTGATAAATTCAAAAATTTTTCAAAATTTAAAAGTCGGCGTTTTTCTCGTTTTTTTTTCAATAGAAAATTTTGAAATTGCGAATTTCGCCGATTTCTTCAAATTTTTTGTTTCAGAAAAATTTTGTAACCGTGAATTTCGACAAAATTCATTATTTATTTTCGTATTTTAACAGAATTATTGTAGCAAAATCAGTTTTCAAACAATTATTCAAATATCTGAAAACGAAAAATTTGTCGATTTTTTTGTTTTTTTTCTGCAGAAAATTTAAAAATTTTGATTTTCGACTAAATTAATAAAATATTTGCTGCTTCCATCTAAATTATACTTGAAAAACTAATTTTCTGATGAATTCACAAAATTTTCAAAATTTAAAAATCTGCGTTTTTTTTGTTTTCTTTTAATAGAAAATTTTGAAATTGCGAATTTCGCCGATTTCTTCAAATTTTTTGTTTCAGAAAAATTTTGTAACCGTGAATTTCGACAAAATTCATTATTTATTTTCGTATTTTAACAGAATTATTGTAGCAAAAATCAGTTTTTTAAACAATTTTCAAATTTTCGAAAACGAAAAATTGTGCGATTTTTTTTGTTTTTTTTTCTGCAGAAAATTTAAAAATTTTGATTTTCGACTAAATTCATAAAATATTTGCTGCTTCCATCTAAATTATACTTGAAAAACTAATTTTCTGATGAATTCACAAAATTTTAAAAATTTAAAAATCGGCGTTTTACTCGTTTTTTTTTCAATAGGAAATTTTGAAATTGCGAATTTCGCCGATTTCTTCAAAATTTTTTGTTTCAGAAAAAATTTTGTAGCCGTGAATTTCGACAAAATTCATTATTTATTTTCGTATTTTAACAGAATTATTGTAGGAAAATTAGTTTTTAAACAATTTTTCAAATTTTCGAAATTGAAAAATTGTGCGATTTTTTTGTTTTTTTTTTGCAGAAAATTTAAAAATTTTGATTTTCGACTAAATTCATAAAATATTTGCTGTTTCCATCTGAATTATACTTGAAAAACTAATTTTCTGATGAATTCAAAAATTTTTCAAAATTTAAAAATCGGCGTTTTTATAGTTTTTTTTTTCAATAGAAAATTTTGAAATTTCGAATTTCGCCGATTTCTTCAAATTTTATGTTTCAGAAAAATTTTGTAACCGTGAATTTCGACAAAATTCATTATTTATTTTCGTAATTTTAACAGAATTATTGTAGCAAAATCAGTTTTTAAACAATTTTTCAAATTTTCGAAATTGAAAAATTGTGCGATTTTTTTGTTTTTTTCTGCAGAAAATTTAAAAAATTTTGATTTTCGACTAAATTCATAAAATATTTGCTGTTTCCATCTAAATTATACTTGAAAAACTAATTTTCTGATGAATTCAAAAATTTTTCAAAATTTAAAAATCGGCGTTTTTCTTGTTTTTTTTTCAATAGAAAATTTTGAAATTGCGAATTTAGCCGATTTCTTCAAATTTTTTTGTTTCAGAAAAATTTTGTAACCGTGAATTTCGACAAAATTCATTATTTATTTTCGTATTTTAACAGAATTATTGTAGGAAAATCAGTTTTTAAACAATTTTTCAAATTTTCGAAATTGAAAAATTGTGCGATTTTTTTGTTTTTTTTTTGCAGAAAATTTAAAAATTTTGATTTTCGACTAAATTCATAAAATATTTGCTGTTTCCATCTGAATTATACTTGAAAAACTAATTTTCTGATGAATTCAAAAATTTTTCAAAATTTAAAAATCGGCGTTTTTCTCGTTTTTTTTCAATAGAAAATTTTGAAATTTCGAATTTCGCCGATTTCTTCAAATTTTTTGTTTCAGAAAAATTTTGTAACCGTGAATTTCGACAAAATTCATTATTTATTTTCGTATTTTAACAGAATTATTGTAGCAAAATCAGTTTTCAAACAATTATTAAAATATCTGAAAACGAAAAATTTGTCGATTTTTTTGTTTTTTTTTCTGCAGAAAATTTAAAAATTTTGATTTTCGACTAAATTCATAAAATATTTGCTGCTTCCATCTAAATTATACTTGAAAAACTAATTTTCTGATTAATTCAAAAATGTTTCAAAATTTAAAAATCGGCGTTTTTCTCGTTTTTTTTTCAATAGAAAATTTTGAAATTTCGAATTTAGCCGATTTCTTCAAATTTTTTGTTTAAGAAAAATATTGTAACCGTGAATTTCGACAAAATTCATTATTTATTTTAGTATTTTAACAGAATTATTGTAGCAAAATCAGTTTTTTAAAAACAATTTTTAAATTTTCGAAATTGAAAAATTGTGCGATTTTTTTTTTTTTTTGCAGAAAATTTAAAAATTTTGATTTTCGACTAAATTCATTAAATATTTGCTGTTTCCATCTAAATTATACTTGAAAAACTAATTTTCTGATGAATTCAAAAATTTTTCAAAATTTAAAAATCGGCGTTTTTCTCGTTTTTTTTCAATAGGAAATTTTGAAATTGCGAATTTTGCCGATTTCTTCAAATTTTTTGTTTCAGAAAAATTTTGTAACCGTGAATTTCGACAAAATTCATTATTTATTTTCGTATTTTAACAGAATTATTGTAGGAAAATCAGTTTTTAAACAATTTTTAAATTTTCGAAATTGAAAAATTGTGCAATTTTTTTGTTTTTTTTTTTGCAGAAAATTTAAAAATTTTGATTTTCGACTAAATTAATAAAATATTTGCTGTTTCCATCTAAATTATACTTGAAAAACAAATTTTCTGAAGAATTCAAAATTTTTTTAAAATTTAAAAGTCGGCGTTTTTCTCGTTTTTTTCAATAGAAAATTTTGAAATTGCGTATTTCGCCGATTTCTTCAATTTTTTGTTTCTGAAAAATTTTGAAACCGTGAATTTCGACAAAATTCATTATTTAATTTCGTATTTAAACAGAATTATTGTAGCAAAATCAATTTTTAAACAATTTTTCAAATTTCTGTAAACGACAAATTTGGCAATTTTTTTGTTTTTTTTTTCTGCAGAAAATTTAAAAATTTTGATTTTCGACTAAATTCATAAAATATTTGCTGCTTCCATATAAATTATACTTGAAAAACTAATTTTCTGATTAATTCACAAAATTTTTCAAAATTTAAAAATCGGCGTTTTTCTCGTTTTTTTCAATAGAAAATTTTGAAATTTTGAATTTCGCCGATTTATTCAAATTTTTTGTTTCAGAAAAATTTTGTAACCGTGAATTTCGACAAAATTCATTATTTTTTTTCGTATTTTAACAGAATTATTGTAGGAAAATCAGTTTTTAAACAATTTTTCAAATTTTCGAAATTGAAAAATTGTGCGATTTTTTTGTTTTTTTTTGCAGAAAATTTAAAAATTTTGATTTTCGACTGAATTCATAAAATATTTGCTGTTTCCATCAAAGTTATACTTAAAAAACTAATTTTCTGATGAATTCAAAAATTTTTCAAAATTTAAAAATCGGCGTTTTTCTCGTTTTTTTTCAATAGAAAATTTTGAAATTTCGAATTTCGACGATTTCTTCAAATTTTTTGTTTCAGAAAAATTTTGTAACCGTGAATTTCGACAAAATTCATTATTTATTTTCGTATTTTAACAGAATTATTGTAGCAAAATCAGTTTTCAAACAATTATTCAAATATCTGAAAACGAAAAATTTGGCGATTTTTTTTGTTTTTTTTTGCAGAAAATTTAAAAATTTTGAGTTTCGACTAAATTCATAAAATATTTGCTGTTTCCATCTAAATTATACTTGAAAAACTAATTTTCTGATGAATTCAAAAATTTTTCAAAATTTAAAAATCGGCGTTTTTCTCGTTTTTTTTTAATAGAAAATTTTGAAATTTCGAATTTCGCCGATTTCTTCAAATTTTTTGTTTCAGAAAAATTTTGTAACCGTGAATTTCGACAAAATTCATTATTTATTTTCGTATTTTAACAGAATTATTGTAGGAAAATCAGTTTTTAAACAATTTTTCAAATTTTCGAAATTGAAAAATTGTGCGATTTTTTTGTTTTTTTTTTGCAGAAAATTTAAAAATTTTGATTTTCGACTAAATTCATAAAATATTTGCTGTTTCCATCTAAATTATACTTGAAAAACTAATTTTCTGATGAATTCAAAAATTTTTCAAAATTTAAAAATCGGCGTTTTTCTTGTTTTTTTTTCAATAGAAAATTTTGAAATTTCGAATTTCGCCGATTTCTTCAAATTTTTTGTTTCAGAAAAATTTTGTAACCGTAAATTTCGACAAAATTCATTATTTATTTTCGTATTTTAACATAATTATTGTAGGAAAATCAGTTTTTAAACATTTTTTTCAAATTTTCGAAATTGAAAAATTGTGCGATTTTTTTGTTTTTTTTGCAGAAAATTTAAAAATTTTGATTTTCGACTGAATTCATAAAATATTTGCTGTTTCCATTAAAGTTATACTTAAAAAACTAATTTTCTGATGAATTCAAAAATTTTTCAAAATTTAAAAATTCGCGTTTTTCTCGTTTTTTTTTCAATAGAAAATTTTGAAATTTCGAATTTCGCCGATTTCTTCAAATTTTTTGTTTCAGAAAAATTTTGTAACCGTAAATTTCGACAAAATTCATTATTAATTTGCGTATTTTAACATAATTATTGTAGGAAAATCAGTTTTTAAACAATTTTTCAAATTTTCGAAATTGAAAAATTGTGCGATTTTTTTGTTTTTTATTGCAGAAAATTTAAAAATTTTGATTTTCGACTAAATTCATAAAATATTTGCTGCTTCCATCTAAATTATACTTGAAAAACTAATTTTCTGATGAATTCACAAAATTTTCAAAATTTAAAAATCGGCGTTTTTCTCGTTTTTTTTCAATAGGAAATTTTGAAATTGCGAATTTTGCCGATTTCTTCAAATTTTTTGTTTCAGAAAAATTTTGTAACCGTGAATTTCGACAAAATTCATTATTTATTTTCGTAATTTAACAGAATTATTGTAGGAAAATCAGTTTTTAAACAATTTTTAAATTTTCGAAATTGAAAAATTGTGCGATTTTTTATTTTTTTTTGCAGAAAATTTAAAAAATTTGATTTTCGACTAAATTCATAAAATATTTGCTGTTTCTATCTAAATTATACTTGAAAAACTAATTTTCTGATAAATTCACAAAATTTTCAAAATTTAAAAATCGGCGTTTTTCTCGTTTTTTTTCAATAGAAAATTTTGAAATTGCGAATTTCGCCGATTTCTTCAAATTTTTTGTTTCAGAAAAATTTTGTAACTGTGAATTTCGACAAAATTCATTATTTATTTTCGTATTTTAACAGAATTATTGTAGGAAAATCAGTTTTTAAACAATTATTCAAATATCTGAAATCGAAAAATTTGTCGATTTTTTTGTTTTTTTTTCTGCAGAAAATTTAAAAATTTTGATTTTCGACTAAATTCATAAAATATTTGCTGTTTCCATCTAAATTATACTTGAAAAACTAATTTTCTGATGAATTCAAAAATTTTTCAAAATTTAAAAATCGGCGTTTTTCTCGTTTTTTTTCAATAGGAAATTTTGAAATTGCGAATTTCGCCGATTTCTTCAAATTTTTTGTTTCAGAAAAATTTTGTAACCGTGAATTTCGACAAAATTCATTATTTATTTTCGTATTTTAACAGAATTATTGTAGGAAAATCAGTTTTTAAACAATTTTTAAATTTTCGAAATTGAAAAATTGTGCGATTTTTTATTTTTTTTTGCAGAAAATTTAAAAAATTTGATTTTCGACTAAATTCATAAAATATTTGCTGTTTCTATCTAAATTATACTTGAAAAACTAATTTTCTGATAAATTCAAAAAATTTTCAAAATTTAAAAATCGGCGTTTTTCTCGTTTTTTTTTCAATAGAAAATTTTGAAATTGCGAATTTCGCCGATTTCTTCAAATTTTTTGTTTCAGAAAAATTTTGTAACCGTGAATTTCGACAAAATTCATTATTTATTTTCGTAATTTAACAGAATTATTGTAGGAAAATCAGTTTTTAAACAATTTTTCAAATTTTCGAAATTGAAAAATTGTGCGATTTTTTTGTTTTTTTTGCAGAAAATTTAAAAATTTTGATTTTCGACTAAATTCATAAAATATTTGCTGTTTCCATCTAAATTATACTTGAAAAACTAATTTTCTGATGAATTCAAAAATTTTTCAAAATTTAAAAATCGGCATTTTTCTCGTTTTTTTTTCAATAGAAAATTTTGAAATTTCGAATTTCGCCGATTTCTTCAAATTTTTTGTTTCAGAAAAATTTTGTAACCGTAAAGTTCGACAAAATTCATTATTTATTTTCGTATTTTAACAGAATTATTGTAGGATAATTAATTTTTAAACAATTTTTCTAACTTTCGAAATTGAAAAATTGTGCGATTTTTTTGTTTTTTTTTTCTACAGAAAAATTAAAAATTTTGATTTTCGACTAAATTCATAAAATATTTGCTGTTTCCATCTAAATTATACTTAAAAAACTAATTTTCTGATGAATTCAAAAATTTTTCAAAATTTAAAAATCGGCGTTTTTCTCGTTTTTTTTCAATAGGAAATTTTGAAATTGCGAATTTCGCCGATTTCTTCAAATTTTTTGTTTCAGAAAAATTTTGTAACCGTGAATTTCGACAAAATTCATTATTTATTTTCGTAATTTAACAGAATTATTGTAGGAAAATCAGTTTTTAAACAATTTTTCAAATTTTCGAAATTGAAAAATTGTGCGATTTTTTTGTTTTTTTTGCAGAAAATTTAAAAATTTTGATTTTCGACTGAATTCATAAAATATTTGCTGTTTCCATCAAAGTTATACTTAAAAAACTAATTTTCTGATGAATTCAAAAATTTTTCAAAATTTAAAAATCGGCGTTTTTCTCGTTTTTTTTCAATAGAAAATTTTGAAATTTCGAATTTCGCCGATTTATTCAAATTTTTTGTTTCAGAAAAATTTTGTAACCGTGAATTTCGACAAAATTCATTATTTTTTTTCGTATTTTAACATAATTATTGTAGGAAAATCAGTTTTTAAACAATTTTTCAAATTTTCGAAATTGAAAAATTGTGCGATTTTTTTGTTTTTTTTTGCAGAAAATTTAAAAATTTTGATTTTCGACTAAATTCATAAAATATTTGCTGTTTCCATCTAAATTATACTTAAAAAACTAATTTTCTGATGAATTCAAAAATTTTTCAAAATTTAAAAATCGGCGTTTTTCTCGTTTTTTTTCAATAGAAAATTTTGAAATTTCGAATTTCGCCGATTTCTTCAAATTTTTTGTTTCAGAAAAATTTTGTAACCGTAAATTTCGACAAAATTCATTATTTATTTTCGTAATTTTAACAGAATTATTGTAGGAAAATTAGTTTTTAAACAATTTTTAAATTTTCGAAATTGAAAATTTGTGCGATTTTTTTTTTTTTTTTTTGCAGAAAATTTAAAAATTTTGATTTTCGACTAAATTCATAAAATATTTGCTGTTTCCATCTAAATTATACTTGAAAAACTAATTTTCTGATGAATTCAAAAATTTTTCAAAATTTAAAAGTCGGCGTTTTTCTCGTTTTTTTTTAAATAGAAAATTTTGAAATTGGGAATTTAGCCGATTTCTTCAAAAATTTTTTGTTTCTAAAAAATTTTGTAACCGTAAATTTCAACAAAATTCATGATTTATTTTCGTATTTTAACAGAATTATTGTAGGAAAATCAGTTTTTAAACAATTTTTCAAATTTTCGAAATTGAAAAATTGTGCGATTTTTTTGTTTTTTTTTGCAGAAAATTTAAAAATTTTGATTTTCGACTAAATTCATAAAATATTTGCTGTTTCCATCTGAATTATACTTTAAAAACTAATTTTCTTATTAATTCAAAAATTTTTCAAAATTTAAAAATCGGCGTTTTTCTCGTTTTTTTTCAATAGAAAATTTTGAAATTGCGAATTTCGCCGATTTCTTCAAATTTTTTGTTTCAGAAAAATTTTGTAACCGTGAATTTCGACAAAATTCATTATTTATTTTCGTATTTTAACAGAATTATTGTAGGAAAATCAGTTTTTAAACAATTTTTAAATTTTCGAAATTGAAAAATTGTGCGTTTTTTTATTTTTTTTTGCAGAAAATTTAAAAATTTTGATTTTCGACTAAATTCATAAAATATTTGCTGTTTCTATCTAAATTATACTTGAAAAACTAATTTTCTGATGAATTCACAAAATTTTCAAAATTTAAAAATCGGCGTTTTTCTCGTTTTTTTTTCAATAGGAAATTTTGAAATTGCGAATTTCGCCGATTTCTTCAAATTTTTTGTTTCAGAAAAATTTTGTAACCGTGAATTTCGACAAAATTCATTATTTATTTTCGTAATTTAACAGAATTATTGTAGGAAAATCAGTTTTTAAACAATTTTTCAAATTTTCGAAATTGAAAAATTGTGCGATTTTTTTGTTTTTTTCTGCAGAAAATTTAAAAATTTTGATTTTCGACTAAATTCATAAAATATTTGCTGCTTCCATCTAAATTATACTTGAAAAACTAATTTTCTGATGAATTCACAAAATTTTAAAAATTTAAAAATCGGCGTTTTACTCGTTTTTTTTCAATAGGAAATTTTGAAATTGCGAATTTCGACGATTTCTTCAAATTTTTTGTTTCAGAAAAATTTTGTAACCGTGTGAATTTCGACAAAATTCATTATTTATTTTCGTATTTTAACAGAATTATTGTAGCAAAATCAGTTTTCAAACAATTTTTAAATTTTCGAAATATCTGAAAACGAAAATTTGGCGATTTTTTTGTTTTTTTTTTCTGCAGAAAATTTAAAAATTTTGATTTTCGACTAAATTCATAAAATATTTGCTGTTTCCATATAATTATAATTGAAAAAATAATTTTCTGATGAATTCACAAAATTTTCAAAATTTAAAAATCGGCGTTTTTTTCGTTTTTTTTCAATAGGAAATTTTGAAATTGCGAATTTTGCCGTTTTTTCAAATTTTTTGTTTCAGAAAAATTTTGTAACCGTGAATTTCGACAAAATTCATTATTTATTTTCGTAATTTAACAGAATTATTGTAGGAAAATCAGTTTTTAAACAATTTTTAAATTTTCGAAATTGAAAAATTGTGCGATTTTTTTGTTTTTTTTCTGCAGAAAATTTAAAAATTTTGATTTTCGACTAAATTCATAAAATATTTGCTGTTTCAATCTAAATTTTACTTGAAAAACTAATTTTTTTATTAATTCAAAAATTTTTAAAAATTTAAAAGTCGGCGTTTTTCTCGTTTTTTTTTCAATAGACAATTTTTTAATTGCGAATTTCCCCGATTTCTTCAAATATTTTGTTTCAGAAAAATTTTTTAACCGTAAATTTCGACAAAAATCATTATTTATTTTCGTATTTTAACAGAATTATTGTAGGAAAATCAGTTTTTAAACAATTTTTCAAATTTTCGAAATTGAAAAATTGTGCGATTTTTTTGTTTTTTTTTTGCAGAAAATTTAAAAATTTTGATTTTCGACTAAATTCATAAAATATTTGCTGCTCCCATCTAAATTATAATTCAAAAACTAATTTTCTGATGAATTCACAAAATTTTCAAAATTTAAAAATCGGCGTTTTTCTCGTTTTTTTTCAATAGGAAATTTTGAAATTGCGAATTTCGCCGATTTCTTCAAATTTTTTGTTTCAGAAAAATTTTGTAACCGTGAATTTCGACAAAATTCATTATTTATTTTCGTAATTTAACAGAATTATTGTAGGAAAATCAGTTTTTAAACAATTTTTCAAATTTTCGAAATTGAAAAATTGTGCGATTTTTTTGTTTTTTTTTTTGCAGAAAATTTAAAAATTTTGATTTTCGACTAAATTCATAAAATATTTGCTGTTTCCATCTAAATTATACTTGAAAAACTAATTTTCTGATGAATTCAAAAATTTTTCAAAATTTTAAAATCGGCGTTTTTCTCGTTTTTTTTCAATAGAAAATTTTTAAATTTCGAATTTCGCCGATTTCTTCAAATTTTTTGTTTCAGAAAAAATTTTGTAACCGTTTATTTCTAAAAAATTAATTATTTATTTTCTTAATTTAAAATAATTATTTTAGTAAAATCATTTTTTAAACAATTTTTAAAATTTTCGAAATTTAAAAATTGTGCGATTTTTTTGTTTTTTTTTGCAGAAAATTTAAAAATTTTGATTTTCGACTAAATTCATAAAATATTTGCTGTTTCCGTCTAAATTATACTTGAAAAAACTAATTTTCTGATGAATTCAAAAATTTTTCAAAATTTAAAAATCGGCTTTTTAATCGTTTTTTTTCAATAGTAAATTTTGAAATTGCGAATTTCGACGATTTCTTCAAATTTTTTGTTTCAGAAAAATTTTGTAACCGTGAATTTTGACAAAATTCATTATTTATTTTCGTATTTTAACAGAATTATTGTAGGAAAATCAGTTTTTAAACAATTTTTCAAATTTTCGAAATTGAAAAATTGTGCGATTTTTTTGTTTTTTTTTTCTGCAGAAAATTTAAAAATTTTGATTTTCGACTAAATTCATAAAATATTTGCTGTTTCCATCTAAATTATACTTGAAAAAACTAATTTTCTGATGAATTCACAAAATTTTTCAAAATTTAAAAATCGGCGTTTTTCTCGTTTTTTTTCAATAGAAAATTTTGAAATTGCGAATTTCGCCGATTTCTTCAAATTTTTTGTTTCAGAAAAATTTTGTAACCGTTAATTTCGACAAAATTCATTATTTATTTTCGTATTTTAACAGAATTATTGTAGCAAAATCAGTTTTTAAACAATTTTTCAAATTTTCGAAATTGAAAAATTGTGCGATTTTTTTGTTTTTTTTTGCAGAAAATTTAAAAATTTTGATTTTCGACTAAATTCATAAAATATTTGCTGTTTCCATCTAAATTATACTTGAAAAACTAATTTTCTGATGAATTCAAAAATTTTTCAAAATTTAAAAATCGGCATTTTTCTCGTTTTCTTTCAATAGAAAATTTTGAAATTGCGAATTTTGCCGTTTTTTTCAAATTTTTTGTTTCTAAAAAATTTTGTAACCGTAAATTTCGACAAAATTCATTATTTACTTTCGTATTTTAACAGAATTATTGTAGCAAAATCAGTTTTTAAACAATTTTTCAAATTTTCGAAATTGAAAAATTGTGCGATTTTTTTGTTTTTTTCTGCAGAAAATTTAAAAATTTTGATTTTCGACTAAATTCATAAAATATTTGCTGTTTCCATCTAAATTATACTTGAAAAACTAATTTTCTGATGAATTCACAAAATTTTCAAAATTTAAAAATCGGCGTTTTTCTCGTTTTTTTTCAATAGAAAATTTTGAAATTTCGAATTTCGCCGATTTCTTCAAATTTTTTGTTTCAGAAAAATTTTGTAACCGTAAAGTTCGACAAAATTCATTATTTATTTTCGTATTTTAACAGAATTATTGTAGGAAAATTAATTTTTAAACAATTTTTCAAACTTTCGAAATTGAAAAATTGTGCGATTTTTTTGTTTTTTTTGCAGAAAATTTAAAAATTTTGATTTTCGACTAAATTCATAAAATATTTGCTGTTTTCATCTAAATTATACTTGAAAAACTAATTTTCTGATGAATTCAAAAATTTTTCAAAATTTAAAAATCGGCGTTTTTCTCGTTTTTTTTCAATAGAAAATTTTGAAATTTCGAATTTCGCCGATTTATTCAAATTTTTTGTTTCAGAAAAATTTTGTAACCGTGAATTTCGACAAAATTCATTATTTATTTTCGTATTTTAACATAATTATTGTAGGAAAATCAGTTTTTAAACAATTTTTCAAATTTTCGAAATTGAAAAATTGTGCGATTTTTTTGTTTTTTTCTGCAGAAAATTTAAAAATTTTGATTTTCGACTAAATTCATAAAATATTTGCTGTTTCCATCTAAATTATACTTGAAAAACTAATTTTCTGATGAATTCAAAAATGTTTCAAAATTTAAAAGTCGGCGTTTTTCTCGTTTTTTTTCAATAGAAAATTTTGAAATTGCGAATTTCGCCGATTTCTTCAAATTTTTTGTTTCAGAAAAATTTTGTAACCGTAAATTTCGACAAAATTCATTATTTATTTTCGTATTTTAACATAATTATTGTAGCAAAATCAGTTTTTAAACAATTTTTCAAAATTTCTGAAATTGAAAAATTTGTGCGATTTTTTTGTTTTTTTTCTGCAGAAAATTTAAAAATTTTGATTTTCGACTAAATTCATAAAATATTTGCTGTTTCCATCTAAATTATACTTGAAAAACAAATTTTTCTGATGAATTCAAAAATTTTTCAAAATTTAAAAATCGGCGTTTTTCTCGTTTTTTTTCAATAGGAAAATTTTGAAATTGCGAATTTCGACCGATTTCTTCAAATTTTTTGTTTCAGAAAAATTTTGTGACCGTATATTTCGACAAAATTCATTATTTATTTTCGTATTTTAACATAATTATTGTAGCAAAATCAGTTTTCAAACAATTTTTCAAATTTTCGAAATTGAAAAATTGTGCGATTTTTTTGTTTTTTTTTGCAGAAAATTTAAAAATTTTGATTTTCGACTAAATTCATAAAATATTTGCTGTTTCCATCTAAATTATACTTGAAAAACTAATTTTCTGATGAATTCACAAAATTTTCAAAATTTAAAAATCGGCGTTTTCTCGTTTTTTTTTTCAATAGGAAATTTTGAAATTGCGAATTTCGACGATTTCTTCAAATTTTTTGTTTCTGAAAAATTTTGTAACCGTAAATTTCGACAAAATTCATTATTTACTTTCGTATTTTAACAGAATTATTGTAGCAAAATCAGTTTTTAAACAATTTTTCAAATTTTCGAAATTGAAAAATTGTGCGATTTTTTATTTTTTTTTCTACAGAAAATTTAAAAATTTTGATTTTCGACTAAATTCATAAAATATTTGCTGTTTCCATCTAAATTATACTTGAAAAACTAATTTTCTGATGAATTCAAAAATTTTTCAAAATTTAAAAGTCGGCGTTTTTCTCGTTTTTTTTTCAATAGAAAATTTTGAAATTGCGAATTTCGCCGATTTCTTCAAATTTTTTGTTTCAGAAAAATTTTGTAACCGTGAATTTCGACAAAATTCATTATTTATTTTCGTAATTTAACAGAATTATTGTAGGAAAATCAGTTTTTAAACAATTTTTCAAATTTTGGAAATTGAAAAATTGTGCGATTTTTTTGTTTTTTTTTGCAGAAAATTTAAAAATTTTGATTTTCGACTAAATTCATAAAATATTTGCTGTTTCCATCTAAATTTTACTTGAAAAACTAATTTTCTGATGAATTCAAAAATTTTTCAAAATTTAAAAACCGGTGTTTTTTCTCGTTTTTTTTCAATAGGAAATTTTTAAATTGCGAATTTCGCCGATTTCTTCAAATTTTTTGTTTCAGAAAAATTTTGTAACCGTGAATTTCGACAAAATTCATTATTTATTTTCGTAATTTAACAGAATTATTGTAGAAAAATCAGTTTTTAAACAATTTTTCAAATTTTCGAAATTGAAAAATTGTGCGATTTTTTGTTTTTTTCTGCAGAAAATTTAAAAATTTTGATTTTCGACTAAATTCATAAAATATTTGCTGCTCCCATCTAAATTATAATTAAAAAACTAATTTTCTGATGAATTCAAAAATTTTTCAAAATTTAAAAATCGGCATTTTTCTCGTTTTCTTTCAATAGAAAATTTTGAAATTGCGAATTTCGACGATTTCTTCAAATTTTTTGTTTCAGAAAAATTTTGTAACCGTGAATTTCGACAAAATTCATTATTTATTTTCGTAATTTAACAGAATTATTGTAGAAAAATCAGTTTTTAAACAATTTTTCAAATTTTCGAAATTGAAAAATTGTGCGATTTTTTTGTTTTTTTCTGCAGAAAATTTAAAAATTTTGATTTTCGACTAAATTCATAAAATATTTGCTGTTTCCATCTAAATTATACTTGAAAAACTAATTTTCTGATGAATTCAAAAATTTTTTAAAATTTAAAAATTTGCGTTTTTTTCGTTTTCTTTCAATAGAAAATTTTGAAATTGCGAATTTCAACGATTTCTTCAAAAATTTTTTGTTTCAGAAAAATTTTGTAACCGTGAATTTCGACAAAATTCATTATTTATTTTCGTATTTTAACAGAATTATTGTAGGAAAATCAATTTTAAACAATTTTTAAATTTTCGAAATGGAAAAATTGTGCGATTTTTTTTTTTTTTTTGCAGAAAATTTAAAAATTTTGATTTTCGACTAAATTCATAAAATATTTGCTGTTTCCATCTAAATTATACTTGAAAAACTAATTTTCTGATGGATTCAAAAATTTTTCAAAATTTAAAAATCGGCGTTTTTCTCGTTTTTTTTCAATAGGAAATTTTGAAATAGCGAATTTTGCCGATTTCTTCAAATTTTTTGTTTCAGAAAAATTTTGTAACCGTGAATTTCGACAAAATTCATTATTTATTTTCGTAATTTAACAGAATTATTGTAGGAAAATCAGTTTTTAAACAATTTTTCAAATTTTCGAATTTGAAAAATTGTGCGATTTTTTTGTTTTTTTTCTACAGAAAAATTAAAAATTTTGATTTTCGACTAAATTCATAAAATATTTGATGTTTCAATCTAAATTATACTTGAAAAACTAATTTTATTATGAATTCACAAAATTTTCAAAATTTAAAAATCGGCGTTTTTTTCTCGTTTTTTTTCAATAGAAAATTTTGAAATTTCGAATATCAACGATTTCTACAAAAATTTTTTGTTTCAGAAAAATTTTGTAACCGTGAATTTCGACAAAATTCATTATTTATTTTCGTATTTTAACAGAATTATTGTAGGAAAATCAGTTTTTAAACAATTTTTAAATTTTCGAAATGGAAAAATTGTGCGATTTTTTTTTTTTGTTTTTTTTTGCAGAAAATTTAAAAATTTTGATTTTCGACTAAATTCATAAAATATTTGCTGTTTCCATCTAAATTATAATTGAAAAAATTATTTTCTGATGAATTCAAAAATTTTTCAAAATTTAAAAATCGGCGTTTTTCTCGTTTTTTTTCAATAGAAAATTTTGAAATTGCGAATTTCGACGATTTCTTCAAATTTTTTGGTTCAGAAAAATTTTGTAACCGTCAATTTCGACAAAATTCATTATTTATTTTCGTATTTTAACAGAATTATTGTAGGAAAATCAGTTTTCAAACAATTTTTAAAATTTTCGAAATTGAAAAATTGTGCGATTTTTTTTGTTTTTTTCTGCAGAAAATTTAAAAATTTTGATTTTCGACTAAATTCATAAAATATTTGCTGTTTCCATCTAAATTATACTTGAAAAACTAATTTTCTGATGAATTCAAAAATTTTTCAAAATTTAAAAATCGGCGTTTTTTTTCGTTTTTTTTTCAATAGAAAATTTTGAAATTGCGAATTTCGCCGATTTCTTCAAATTTTTTGTTTCAGAAAAATTTTGTAACCGTGAATTTCGACAAAATTCATTATTTATTTTCGTATTTTAACAGAATTATTGTAGCAAAATCAGTTTTTAAAACAATTTTTAAATTTTCTGAAAACGAAAAATTTGTCGATTTTTTTGTTTTTTTCTGCAGAAAATTTAAAAATTTTGATTTTCGACTAAATTCATAAAATATTTGCTGTTTCCATCTAAATTAAACTTGAAAAACTAATTTTCTGATGAATTCAAAAATTTTTCAAAATTTAAAAATCGGCGTTTTTCTCGTTTTTTTTTAATATGAAAATTTTGAAATTGCGAATTTCGCCGATTTCTTCAAATTTTTTGTTTCAGAAAAATTTTGTAACCGTGAATTTCGACAAAATTCATTATTTATTTTCGTAATTTAACAGAATTATTGTAGGAAAATCAGTTTTTAAACAATTTTTCAAATTTTCGAAATTGAAAAATTGTGCGATTTTTTTGTTTTTTTTTGCAGAAAATTTAAAAATTTTGATTTTCGAATAAATTAATAAAATATTTGGTGTTTCCATATAAATTATACTTTAAAAACTAATTTTCTGATAAATTCAAAAATTTTTCAAAATTTAAAAGTCGGCGTTTTTCTCGTTTTTTTTTTCAATAGAAAATTTTGAAATTGCGAATTTCGCCGATTTCTTCAATTTTTTTGTTTCAGAAAAATTTTGTAACCGTGAAATTTCGATCGACAAAATTCATTATTTATTTTCGTAATTTTAACAGAATTATTGTAGCAAAATCAGTTTTTAAACAATTTTTAAAATTTTTCGAAATTGAAAAATTGTGCGATTTTTTTGTTTTTTTTGCAGAAAATTTAAAAATTTTGATTTTCGACTAAATTCATAAAATATTTGCTGTTTTCATCTAAATTATACTTGAAAAACTAATTTTCTGATGAATTCAAAAATTTTTCAAAATTTAAAAATCGGCGTTTTTTCTCGTTTTTTTTTCAATAGAAAATTTTGAAATTGCGAATTTCGCCGATTTCTTCAAATTTTTTGTTTCAGAAAAATTTTGTAACCGTGAATTTCGACAAAATTCATTATTTATTTTCGTATTTTAACAGAATTATTGTAGGAAAATCAGTTTTAAAACAATTTTTAAATTTTCTGAAATTGAAAAATTTTTCTATTTTTTTTTTTTTTTTTTTCAGAAAATTTAAAAATTTTGATTTTCGACTAAATTCATAAAATATTTGCTGTTTCCATCTAAATTATACTTGAAAAACTAATTTTCTGATGAATTCAAAAATTTTTCAAAATTTAAAAATCGGCGTTTTTCTCGTTTTTTTTCAATAGAAAATTTTGAAATTGCGAATTTCGCCGATTTCTTCAAATTTTTTGTTTCAGAAAAATTTTGTAACCGTAAATTTCGACAAAATTCATTATTTATTTTCGTAATTTTAACAGAATTATTGTAGGAAAATCAGTTTTTTAAACAATTTTTCAAATTTTCGAAATTGAAAAATTGTGCGATTTTTTTGTTTTTTTTGAAGAAAATTTAAAAATTTTGATTTTCGACTAAATTCATAAAATATTTGCTGTTTCCATCTAAATTATACTTGAAAAACTAATTTTCTGATGAATTCAAAAATTTTTCAAAATTTAAAAATCTGCGTTTTTTCCGTTTTCTTTCAATAGAAAATTTTGAAATTGCGAATTTCGCCGATTTCTTCAAATTTTTTGTTTCAGAAAAATTTTGTAACCGTAAAGTTCGACAAAATTCATTATTTATTTTCGTATTTTAACAGAATTATTGTAGGAAAATCAGTTTTTAAAAAACAATTTTTTAAATTTTCTGAAATTGAAAAATTGTGCGATTTTTTTGTTTTTTTTCTGCAGAAAATTTAAAAATTTTGATTTTCGACTAAATTCATAAAATATTTGCTGTTTCCATCTAAATTATACTTGAAAAAACTAATTTTCTGATGAATTCACAAAAATTTTTCAAAATTTAAAAATCGGCGTTTTTTTCGTTTTTTTTCAATAGAAAATTTTGAAATTTCGATTTTCGCCGATATCTTCAAATTTTTTGTTTCAGAAAAATTTTGTAACCGTGAATTTCGACAAAATTCATTATTTATTTTCGTATTTTAACATAATTATTGTAGGAAAATCAGTTTTTAAACATTTTTTTCAAATTTTTGAAATTGAAAAATTGTGCGATTTTTTTGTTTTTTTTGCAGAAAATTTAAAAATTTTGATTTTCGACTAAATTCATAAAATATTTGCTGTTTCCATCTTAATTATACTTGAAAAACTAATTTTCTGATGATTTCACAAAATTTTCAAAATTTAAAAATCGGCGTTTTTCTCGTTTTTTTTTTCAATAGAAAATTTTGAAATTTCGAATTTCGCCGATTTCTTCAAATTTTTTGTTTCAGAAAAATTTTGTAACCGTGAATTTCGACAAAATTCATTATTTATTTTCGTAATTTAACAGAATTATTGTAGGAAAATCAGTTTTTAAACAATTTTTAAATTTTCGAAATTGAAAAATTGTGCGATTTTTTTGTTTTTTCTGCAGAAAATTTAAAAATTTTGATTTTCGACTAAATTCATAAAATATTTGCTGTTTCCATCTAAATTATACTTGAAAAACTAATTTTCTGATGAATTCACAAAATTTTCAAAATTTAAAAATCGGCGTTTTTTTCGTTTTTTTTCAATAGGAAATTTTGAAATTGCGAATTTCGACGATTTCTTCAAATTTTTTGTTTCTGAAAAATTTTGTAACCGTAAATTTCGACAAAATTCATTATTTATTTTCGTATTTTAACAGAATTATTGTAGCAAAATCAGTTTTTAAAATATTTTTAAAATTTTCTAAATTTAAAATTTTTGCTATTTTTTTGTTTTTTTTTTGCAGAAAATTTAAAAATTTTGATTTTCGACTAAATTCATAAAATATTTGCTGCTCCCATCTAAATTATAATTAAAAAACTAATTTTCTGATGAATTCAAAAATTTTTCAAAATTTAAAAATCGGCCGTTTTTTTCTCGTTTTTTTTTCAATAGGAAAATTTTGAAATTGCGAATTTCGCCGATTTCTTCAAATTTTTTGTTTCAGAAAAATTTTGTAGCCGTGAATTTCGACAAAATTCATTATTTATTTTCGTATTTTAACAGAATTATTGTAGCAAAATCAGTTTTCAAACAATTATTAAAATATCTGAAATTGAAAAATTGTGCGATTTTTTTGTTTTTTTTTTGCAGAAAATTTAAAAATTTTGATTTTCGACTAAATTCATAAAATATTTGCTGTTTCCATCTGAATTATACTTGAAAAACTAATTTTCTGATGAATTCAAAAATTTTTCAAAATTTAAAAATCGGCGTTTTTCTCGTTTTTTTTCAATAGAAAATTTTGAAATTTCGAATTTCGCCGATTTCTTCAAATTTTTTGTTTCAGAAAAATATTGTAACCGTGAATTTCGACAAAATTCATTATTTATTTTCGTATTTTAACAGAATTATTGTAGCAAAATCAGTTTTTCAAACAATTTTTAAAATATCTGAAAACGAAAAATTTGTGCGATTTTTTTGTTTTTTTCTGCAGAAAATTTAAAAATTTTGATTTTCGACTAAATTCATAAAATATTTGCTGTTTCCATCTGAATTATACTTGAAAAACTAATTTTCTGATGAATTCAAAAATTTTTCAAAATTTAAAAATCGGCGTTTTTCTCGTTTTTTTTCAATAGAAAATTTTGAAATTTCGAATTTCGCCGATTTCTTCAAATTTTTTGTTTCAGAAAAATTTTGTAACCGTAAATTTCGACAAAATTCATTATTTATTTTTGTAATTTAACAGAATTATTGTAGGAAAATTAGTTTTTAAACAATTTTTCAAATTTTCGAAATTGAAAAATTGTGCGATTTTTTTGTTTTTTTTTTGCAGAAAATTTAAAAATTTTGATTTTCGACTAAATTCATAAAATATTTGCTGTTTCGATCTAAATTATACTTGAAAAACTAATTTTCTGATAAATTCACAAAATTTTTCAAAATTTAAAAATCGGCGTTTTACTCGTTTTTTTTTTCAAAAGGAAATTTTGAAATTGCGAATTTCGACGATTTCTTCAAATTTTTTGTTTCTAAAAAATTTTGTAACCGTGAATTTCGACAAAATTCATTATTTATTTTCGTAATTTAACAGAATTATTGTAGGAAAATCAGTTTTTAAACAATTTTTAAATTTTCGAAATTGAAAAATTGTGCGATTTTTTTGTTTTTTCTGCAGAAAATTTAAAAATTTTGATTTTCGACTAAATTCATAAAATATTTGCTGTTTCCATCTAAATTATACTTGAAAAACTAATTTTCTGATGAATTCAAAAATTTTTCAAAATTTAAAAGTCGGCGTTTTTCTCGTTTTTTTTTTCAATAGAAAATTTTGAAATTTCGAATTTCGCCGATTTCTTCAAATTTTTTGTTTCAGAAAAATTTTGTAACCGTGAATTTCGACAAAATTCATTATTTATTTTCGTAATTTAACAGAATTATTGTAGGAAAATCAGTTTTTAAACAAGTTTTCAAATTTTCGAAATTGAAAAATTTGTCGATTTTTTTGTTTTTTTTTAACAGAAAAATTAAAAATTTGAATTTTCGACTAAATTCATAAAATATTTGCTGCTCCCATCTAAATTATAATTAAAAATCTAATTTTCCGATGAATTCAAAAATTTTTCAAAATTTAAAAATCGGCGTTTTTCTCGTTTTTTTTTCAATAGAAAATTTTGAAATTGCGAATTTCGACGATTTCTTCAAATTTTTTGTTTCAGAAAAATTTTGTAACCGTGAATTTCGACAAAATTCATTATTTATTTTCGTATTTTAACAGAATTATTGTAGCAAAATCAGTTTTCAAACAATTATTCAAATATCTGAAAACGAAAAATTGTGCGATTTTTTTGTTTTTTTTTTTCTGCAGAAAATTTAAAAATTTTGATTTTCGACTAAATTCATAAAATATTTGCTGTTTCCATCTAAATTATACTTAAAAAACTAATTTTCTGATGAATTCAAAAATTTTTCAAAATTTAAAAATCGGCGTTTTTCTCGTTTTTTTTTCAATAAAAAATTTTGAAATTGCGAATTTCGCCGATTTCTTCAATTTTTTTGTTTCAGAAAAATTTTGTAACCGTGAATTTCGACAAAATTCATTATTTATTTTCGTATTTTAACAGAATTATTGTAGGAAAATCAGTTTTTAAACAATTTTTCAAATTTTCGAAATTGAAAAAATTGTGCGATTTTTTTGTTTTTTTTCTGCAGAAAATTTAAAAATTTTGATTTTCGACTAAATTCATAAAATATTTGCTGTTTCCATCTAAATTATACTTGAAAAACTAATTTTCTGATGAATTCAAAAAATTTTCAAAATTTAAAAATCGGCGCGTTTTTTCTCGTTTTTTTTTCAATAGAAAATTTTGAAATTGCGAATTTCGCCGATTTCTTCAAATTTTTTGTTTCAGAAAAATTTTGTAACCGTAAATTTCGACAAAATTCATTATTTATTTTCGTATTTTAACAGAATTATTGTAGGAAAATCAGTTTTCAAACAATTATTCAAATATCTGAAAACGAAAAAATTTGTGCGATTTTTTTGTTTTTTTTTCTGCAGAAAAATTAAAAATTTTGATTTTCGACTAAATTCATAAAATATTTGCTGTTTCCATCTAAATTATACTTGAAAACTAATTTTCTGATGAATTCACAAAATTTTTCAAAATTTAAAAATCGGCGTTTTTTCTCGTTTTTTTTTTCAATAGAAAATTTTGAAATTGCGAATTTCGCCGATTTCTTCAAATTTTTTGTTTCAGAAAAATTTTGTAATTGTAAATTTCGACAAAATTCATTATTTATTTTCGTATTTTAACATAATTATTGTAGGAAAATCAGTTTTTAAACAATTTTTAAAAATTTTGGAAATTGAAAAATTTGGGCATTTTTTTTTTTTTATTGCAGAAAATTTAAAAATTTTGATTTTCGACTGAATTCATAAAATATTTGCTGTTTCCATTAAAGTTATACTTAAAAAACTAATTTTCTGATGAATTCAAAAATTTTTCAAAATTTAAAAATTCGCGTTTTTCTTGTTTTTTTTTCAATAGAAAATTTTGAAATTTCGAATTTCGCCGATTTCTTCAAATTTTTTGTTTCAGAAAAATTTTGTAACCGTGAATTTCGACAAAATTCATTATTTATTTTCGTATTTTAACATAATTATTGTAGGAAAATCAGTTTTTAAACAATTTTTCAAATTTTCGAAATTGAAAAATTGTGCGATTTTTTTGTTTTTTATTGCAGAAAATTTAAAAATTTTTTATTTTCGACTAAATTCATAAAATATTTGCTGTTTCCATCTAAATTATACTTGAAAAACTAATTTTCTGATAAATTCAAAAATTTTTCAAAATTTAAAAATCGGCGTTTTTCTCGTTTTTTTTTCAATAGAAAATTTTGAAATTTCGAATTTCGCCGATTTCTTCAAATTTTTTGTTTCAGAAAAATTTTGTAACCGTGAATTTCGACAAATTCATTATTTATTTTCTTATTTTAACAGAATTATTGTAGCAAAATCAGTTTTCAAACAATTTTTATAAATTTTCGAAATTGAAAAATTGTGCGATTTTTTTGTTTTTTTTCTGCAGAAAATTTAAAAATTTTGATTTTCGACTAAATTCATAAAATATTTGCTGTTTCCATCTAAATTATACTTAAAAAACTAATTTTCTGATGAATTCAAAAATTTTCAAAATTTAAAAATCGGCGTTTTTTTCGTTTTTTTTCAATAGAAAATTTTTGAAATTGCGAATTTCGCCGATTTCTTCAAAATTTTTTGTTTCAGAAAAATTTTGTAACCGTAAATTTCGACAAAATTCATTATTTATTTTCGTATTTTAACAGAATTATTGTAGCAAAATCAGTTTTTAAACAATTTTTAAAATTTTCTGAAATTGAAAAATTTGTCGATTTTTTTGTCTTTTTTTCTACAGAAAATTTAAAAATTTTGATTTTCGACTAAATTCATAAAATATTTGCTGTTTCCATCTAAATTATACTTGAAAAACTAATTTTCTGATGAATTCAAAAATTTTTCAAAATTTAAAAATCGGCGTTTTTTTCGTTTTTTTTCAATAGGAAATTTTGAAATTGCGAATTTCGCCGATTTCTTCAAATTTTTTGTTTCAGAAAAATTTTGTAACCGTGAATTTCGACAAAATTCATTATTTATTTTCGTAATTTAACAGAATTATTGTAGGAAAATCAGTTTTTAAACAATTTTTCAAATTTTCGAAATTGAAAAATTGTGCGATTTTTTTGTTTTTTTCTGCAGAAAATTTAAAAATTTTGATTTTCGACTAAATTTATAAAATATTTGCTGCTCCCATCTAAATTATAATTAAAAAACTAATTTTCTGATGAATTCACAAAATTTTCAAAATTTAAAAATCGGCGTTTTTTTCGTTTTTTTTCAATAGGAAATTTTGAAATTGCGAATTTTGCCGATTTCTTCAAATTTTTTGTTTCAGAAAAATTTTGTAACCGTGAATTTCGACAAAATTCATTATTTATTTTCGTATTTTAACATAATTATTTTATTAAAATAATTTTTTAAACAATTTTTAAATTTTCGAAATTGAAAAATTGTGCAATTTTTTTGTTTTTTTTTTTGCAGAAAATTTAAAAATTTTGATTTTCGACTAAATTAATAAAATATTTGCTGTTTCCATCTAAATTATACTTGAAAAACTAATTTTCTGATGAATTCACAAAATTTTCAAAATTTAAAAATCGGCGTTTTTCTCGTTTTTTTTCAATAGGAAATTTTGAAATTGCGAATTTCGCCGATTTCTTCAAATTTTTTGTTTCAGAAAAATTTTGTAACCGTGAATTTCGACAAAATTCATTATTTATTTTCGTAATTTAACAGAATTATTGTAGGAAAATCAGTTTTTAAACAATTTTTCAAATTTTCGAAATTGAAAAATTGTGCGATTTTTTTGTTTTTTTCTGCAGAAAATTTAAAAATTTTGATTTTCGACTAAATTCATAAAATATTTGCTGTTTCCATCTAAATTATACTTGAAAAACTAATTTTCTGATGAATTCAAAAATTTTTCAAAATTTAAAAATCGGCGTTTTCTCGTTTTTTTTCAATAGAAAATTTTGAAATTTCGAATTTCGCCGATTTCTTCAAATTTTTTGTTTCAGAAAAATTTTGTAACCGTAAATTTCGACAAAATTCATTATTTATTTTCGTATTTTAACATAATTATTGTAGGAAAATCAGTTTTAAAACATTTTTTTCAAATTTTTGAAATTGAAAAATTGTGCGATTTTTTTGTTTTTTTTGCAGAAAATTTAAAAATTTTGATTTTCGACTAAATTCATAAAATATTTGCTGTTTCAATCTAAATTATACTTAAAAAACTAATTAGTTTTTTAAGTATAGTATTTCTGATGAATTCAAAAATTTTTCAAAATTTAAAAATCGGCGTTTTTCTCGTTTTTTTTCCAATAGGAAATTTTGAAATTGCGAATTTCGCCGATTTCTTCAAATTTTTTGTTTCAGAAAAATTTTGTAACCGTGAATTTCGACAAAATTCATTATTTATTTTCGTATTTTAACAGAATTATTGTAGGAAAATCAGTTTTTAAACAATTTTTAAATTTTCGAAATTGAAAAATTTGTCGATTTTTTTGTTTTTTTTTTGCAGAAAATTTAAAAATTTTGATTTTCGACTAAATTCATAAAATATTTGCTGTTTCCATCTAAAATTATACTTGAAAAACTAATTTTCTGATGAATTCACAAAATTTTCAAAATTTAAAAATCGGCGTTTTTCTCGTTTTTTTTCAATAGGAAATTTTGAAATTGCGAATTTCGCCGATTTCTTCAAATTTTTTGTTTCAGAAAAATTTTGTAACCGTGAATTTCGACAAAATTCATTATTTATTTTCGTAATTTAACAGAATTATTGTAGGAAAATCAGTTTTTAAACAATTTTTCAAATTTTCGAAATTGAAAAATTGTGCGATTTTTTTGTTTTTTTTTGCAGAAAATTTAAAAATTTTGATTTTCGACTAAATTCATAAAATATTTGCTGTTTCCATCTAAATTATACTTGAAAAACTAATTTTCTGATGAATTCAAAAATTTTTCAAAATTTAAAAATCGGCGTTTTTCTCGTTTTTTTTCAATAGAAAATTTTGAAATTGCGAATTTCGCCGATTTCTTCAAAATTTTTTTGTTTCAGAAAAATTTTGTAACCGTGAATTTCGACAACATTCATTACTTACTTCCGTATTTTAACAGAATTATTGTAGGAAAATCAGTTTTTAAACAATTTTTCAAATTTTCGAAATTGAAAAATTGTGCAATTTTTTTGTTTTTTTTTTGCAGAAAATTTAAAAATTTTGATTTTCGACTAAATTAATAAAATATTTGCTGTTTCCATCTAAATTATACTTGAAAAACAAATTTTCTGATGAATTCAAAAATTTTTCAAAATTTAAAAATCGGCGTTTTTCTCGTTTTTTTTTCAATAGAAAATTTTGAAATTGCGAATTTCGCCGATTTCTTCACAAATTTTTTGTTTCAGAAAAATTTTGTAACCGTGAATTTCGACAAAATTCATTATTTATTTTCGTATTTTAACAGAATTATTGTAGTAAAATAAGTTTTTAAACAATTTTTAAATTTTCGAAATTGAAAAATTGTGCGATTATTTGTTTTTTTTTTGCAGAAAATTTAAAAATTTTGATTTTCGACTAAATTCATAAAATATTTGCTGTTTCCATCTAAATTATACTTGAAAAACTAATTTTCTGATGAATTCACAAAATTTTCAAAATTTAAAAATCGGCGTTTTTTTTTCCTCGTTTTTTTTCAATAGAAAATTTTTGAAATTGCGAATTTCGCCGATTTCTTCAAATTTTTTGTTTCAGAAAAATTTTGTAACCGTAAATTTCGACAAAATTCATTATTTATTTTCGTATTTTAACAGAATTATTGTAGCAAAATCAGTTTTTAAAACAATTATTCAAATATCTGAAAACGAAAAATTGTGCGATTTTTTTTTTGTTTTTTTTTTGCAGAAAATTTAAAAATTTTGATTTTCGACTAAATTCATAAAATATTTGCTGTTTCCATCTAAATTATACTTAAAAAACTAATTTTCTGATGAATTCACAAAATTTTCAAAATTTAAAAATCGGCGTTTTTTTTTTCTCGTTTTTTTTTCAATAGGAAATTTTGAAATTGCGAATTTCGCCGATTTCTTCAAATTTTTGTTTCAGAAAAATTTTGTAACCGTGAATTTCGACAAAATTCATTATTTATTTTCGTATTTTAACAGAATTATTGTAGGAAAATCAGTTTTTAAAACAATTTTTCAAATTTCGAAATTGAAAAATTGTGCGATTTTTTTGTTTTTTTCTGCAGAAAATTTAAAAATTTTGATTTTCGACTAAATTCATAAAATATTTGCTGTTTCCATCTAAATTATACTTGAAAAACTAATTTTCTGATGAATTCAAAAAATTTTTCAAAATTTAAAAATCGGCGTTTTTCTCGTTTTTTTTTTCAATAGAAAATTTTGAAATTGCGAATATTCGGCGATTTTCTTCAAATTTTTTGTTTCAGAAAAATTTTGTAACCGTAAATTTCGACAAAATTCATTATTTATTTTCGTATTTTAACAGAATTATTGTAGCAAAATCAGTTTTTCAAACAATTTTTAAAATTTTCGAAATTGAAAAATTGTGCGATTTTTTTGTTTTTTTTTCTGCAGAAAATTTAAAAATTTTGATTTTCGACTAAATTCATAAAATATTTGCTGCTTCCATCTAAATTATACTTGAAAAACTAATTTTCTGATGAATTCACAAAATTTTAAAAATTTAAAAATCGGCGTTTTACTCGTTTTTTTTTCAATAGGAAATTTTGAAATTGCGAATTTCGCCGATTTCTTAAAATTTTATGTTTTAGAAAATTTTTGTAACCGTGAATTTCGAAAAAATTCATTATTTATTTTCGTAATTTAACAGAATTATTGTAGGAAAATCAGTTTTTAAACAATTTTTAAATTTTCGAAATTGAAAAATTGTGCGATTTTTTTGTTTTTTTTTGCAGAAAATTTAAAAATTTTGATTTTCGACTAAATTCATAAAATATTTGCTGTTTCCATCTAAATTATACTTGAAAAACTAATTTTCTGATGAATTCACAAAGTTTTCAAAATTTAAAAATCGGCGTTTTTTTCGTTTTTTTTCAATAGGAAATTTTGAAATTGCGAATTTTGCCGATTTCTTCAAATTTTTTGTTTCTGAAAAATTTTGTAACCGTGAAATTTCGACAAAATTCATTATTTATTTTCGTATTTTAACAGAATTATTGTAGCAAAATCAGTTTTTAAACAATTTTTAAATTTTCTGAAATTGAAAAATTGTGCGATTTTTTTGTTTTTTTTTGCAGAAAATTTAAAAATTTTGATTTTCGACTAAATTCATAAAATATTTGCTGTTTCCATCTAAATTATACTTGAAAAACTAATTTTCTGATGAATTCAAAAATTTTTCAAAATTTAAAAATCGGCGTTTTTCTCGTTTTTCTTTCAATAGAAAATTTTGAAATTTCGAATTTCGCCGATTTCTTCAAATTTTTTGTTTCAGAAAAATTTTGTAACCGTGAATTTCGACAAAATTCATTATTTATTTTCGTATTTTAACAGAATTATTGTAGCAAAATCAGTTTTTAAACAATTTTTTAAAATTTCGAAATTGAAAAATTGTGCGATTTTTTTTTTTTTTTTTGCAGAAAATTTAAAAATTTTGATTTTCAAATAAATTCATAAAATATTTTCTGTTTACATCTAAATTATACTTGAAAAACTAATTTTGTGATTGATTCAAAAATTTTTCAAAATTTAAAAATCGGCGTTTTTTTCTCGTTTTTTTTTCAATAGAAAATTTTGAAATTGCGAATTTCGCCGATTTCTTCAAATTTTTTGTTTCAGAAAAATTTTGTAACCGTGAATTTCGACAAAATTCATTATTTATTTTCGTAATTTAACAGAATTATTGTAGGACAAAATCAGTTTTTAAACATTTTTTTCAAATTTTTGAAATTGAAAAATTGTGCGATTTTTTTGTTTTTTTTTCAGAAAATTTAAAAATTTTTATTTTCGACTAAATTCATAAAATATTTGCTGTTTCCATCTAAATTATACTTGAAAAACTAATTTTCTGATGAATTCAAAAAATTTTCAAAATTTAAAAATCGGCGTTTTTTTCGTTTTCTTTTCAATAGAAAATTTTGAAATTGCGAATTTTCCCCGATTTCTTTCAAATTTTTTGTTTCAGAAAAATATTGTAACCGTGAATTTCGACAAAATTCATTATTTATTTTCGTATTTTAACAGAATTATTGTAGCAAAATCAGTTTTCAAACAATTATTCAAATATCTGAAAACGAAAAATTTGGCGATTTTTTTGTTTTTTTTTGCAGAAAATTTAAAAATTTTGATTTTCGACTAAATTCATAAAATATTTGCTGTTTCCATCTAAATTATACTTGAAAAACTAATTTTCTGATGAATTCACAAAATTTTCAAAATTTAAAAATCGGCGTTTTTCTCGTTTTTTTTTCAATAGGAAATTTTGAAATTGCGAATTTCGCCGATTTCTTCAAATTTTTTGTTTCAGAAAAATTTTGTAACCGTGAATTTCGATAAAATTCATTATTTTTTTTCGTATTTTAACAGAATTATTGTAGGAAAATCAGTTTTTAAACAATTTTTCAAATTTTCGAAATTGAAAAATTTGTCGATTTTTTTGTTTTTTTCTGCAGAAAATTTAAAAATTTTGATTTTCGACTAAATTCATAAAATATTTGCTGTTTCCATCTAAATTAAACTTGAAAAACTAATTTTCTGATGAATTCAAAAATTTTTCAAAATTAAAAAATCGGCGTTTTTCTCGTTTTTTTTTCAATAGAAAATTTTGAAATTGCGAATTTCGCCGATTTCTTCAATTTTTTTGTTTCAGAAAAATTTTGTGACCGTATATTTCGACAAAATTCATTATTTATTTTCGTATTTTAACAGAATTATTGTAGCAAAATCAGTTTTTAAACAATTTTTCAAATTTTCGAAATTGAAAAATTGTGCGATTTTTTTGTTTTTTTTGCAGAAAATTTAAAAATTTTGATTTTCGACTGAATTCATAAAATATTTGCTGTTTCCATCAAAGTTATACTTAAAAAACTAATTTTCTGATGAATTCAAAAATTTTTCAAAATTTAAAAGTCGGCGTTTTTCTCGTTTTTTTTTCAATAGAAAATTTTGTAATTGCGAATTTCGACGATTTCTTTAAATTTTTTGTTTATGAAAAATTTTGTAACCGTGAATTTCGACAAAATTCATTATTTATTTTTCGTATTTTAACAGAATTATTTTAGAAAAATCAGTTTTAAAACAATTATTCAAATTTCTGAAAACGAAAAATTTTGATATTTTTTTTTTTTTTTCTGCAGAAAATTTAAAAATTTTGATTTTCGACTAAATTCATAAAATATTTGCTGTTTCCATCTAAATTATACTTGAAAAACTAATTTTCTGATGAATTCAAAAATTTTTCAAAATTTAAAAATCGGCGTTTTTCTCGTTTTTTTTTCAATAGGAAATTTTGAAATTGCGAATTTCGCCGATTTCTTCAAATTTTTTGTTTCAGAAAAATTTTGTAACCGTGAATTTCGACAAAATTCATTATTTATTTTAGTAATTTAACAGAATTATTGTAGGAAAATCAGTTTTTAAACAATTTTTAAAATTTCTGAAATTGAAAAATTGTCGATTTTTTTGTTTTTTTTTCTGCAGAAAATTTAAAAATTTTGATTTTCGACTAAATTCATAAAATATTTGCTGCTTCCATCTAAATTATACTTGAAAAACTAATTTTCTGATGAATTCACAAAATTTTAAAAATTTAAAAATCGGCGTTTTACTCGTTTTTTTTTCAATAGAAAATTTTGAAATTGCGAATTTCGACGATTTCTTTAAATTTTTTGTTTCTGAAAAATTTTGTAATCGTAAATTTCGACAAAATTCATTATTTATTTTCGTATTTTAACAGAATTATTGTAGCAAAATCAGTTTTCAAACAATTATTTAAATATCTGAAAACGAAAAATTGTGCGATTTTTTTGTTTTTTTTTCTGAAGAAAATTTGAAAATTTTGATTTTTGAATAAATTCATAAAATATTTGCTGTTTCCATCTAAATTATACTTAAAAAACTAATTTTCCGATGAATTCAAAAATTTTTCAAAATTTAAAAATCGGCGTTTTTCACGTTTTTTTTTCAATAGAAAATTTTGAAATTGCGAATTTCGCCGATTTCTTCAAATTTTTTTTGTTTCAGAAAAATTTTGTAACCGTGAATTTCGACAAAATTCATAATTTATTTTCGTATTTTAACAGAATTATTGTAGGAAAATCAGTTTTTAAACAATTTTTCAAAATTTCGAAATTGAAAAATTGTGCGATTTTTTTGTTTTTTTTTTTGCAGAAAATTTAAAAATTTTGATTTTCGA
>CM065481.1:37062059-37203059 GCA_032873175.1 Leptopilina drosophilae
GTATGTAATCCGAAAACAGTTTCTTAACACATGCGGCTGTCGTTTGTTTTCGTACGCCGTAAAGTCTCACGAACTTCGTGAACCCATCTAGGACCGCCAACACGTATTTATATCCGAACTTGCTACTCGGGAGGGGTCCATAGTAATCAATAAATACTATCTCTAGGGGTCTTTCACAGAGGATGGGCTGGTATGGATGATAACTAGTCTGAGTTGAGATCTTGTTCCTTTGACACGTTAAACAGGTCCTCAGTAGTCTTTTGGCGTTCCGGTGCAAATTAGGGTAGTAAAAACTCTCCTGTAACATCAACACGCATTTTCTAGGTCCGACATGACCATAAATCGTATGACATTCCCAAACCAATAGATTAAGGACACTTTCGGGTATGAAAATCTTCCATATTTCCCCGCACTTACGGTAAACCAACCCGTTCTCCGACTTGATTTTCTCGCTGTAATTCTCATTCGTAAACAGGTCCTTTATCCGGGTATCCCTCTCCTGTTCGGTCCGCAAGTTTCTCAGGTTTTTCATTAGCTTCGCGGAAGGTGTGTCGGACAGAGGACAAATGGTAATGCTTTTTCCTTTGGCGACTCCCTCCGGTAAGGTAACAGAGGTATACCGACTCAAGGCATCCGCTACAACGTTCTCTTTGCCTGGGCAATGTTGTATGGTCACGTCAAAGTCCTGTATGGCCAAAGTCCACCTCATTAGGCGTCCGCTGAGTAATCTGCACTTCCTAAGAAAAGTGAGGGCCATGTGGTCGGTCTTATGTATAATCTTAGCGCCAGCGAGAAAATGCCTATACTTTAACAGAATCCACACCAATACCAGAAGCTCCTTTTCGGTAGTGTTATACGCGATCTCCGCTCCCCTAAGAGTACGGCTTGCACAAGTAATGATCATTGGTTCACCGTTATCATTAATTTGATATATTACTGCGCCCAATGCGTAGTCGCTGGCATCGGTCTGCAGGAAGAACTCTCGTTTGGGATCGGGGAATTGCAACTGTACCCACGCACCGAACAGGTTCTTCACTTTTAAAAAGGCCTCTTCGTGCTTTGGCTCCCAATTCCACTTGTTCCCCTTTCGCAGAAGCTCCAGCAGGGGCACCACTTCCCGAGTAAATTTCTCCGTAAATTTCGAGCAAAAGTTGACGGTTCCCAGGAAACCTTGTAATTGTTTTTTGTTTCTGGAGCTGTTATAATCCCTGATGGCTTGGATTTTCTCAGGATCAGGCTCCGTCCCTTCGGCCGAAATGACATGCCCCAAGAAATTCACCCTTTTTTTCAAATTCGCATTTATCGATGTTCAACGTGATATTGTTCTCTTGGAGTCTTTCTAGGTCGAGTTCGAGGTGCTCGAGGTGCTCGGACGTGTTTTCAGACACAATCAACAGATCGTCGACGTAGGGGATGATTCGAGCCCCGCGAGAACGATTTCTAAAGCTCGTATCAATGCTCCAGTGCTAGTTTTCAACCCGAATGGTGTGACTTGATGTACGTAGGTCTTTCCCTTATATAAGAAGGCCGTGTATTTTTGAGAGTCCTTATGGAGAGTACTTGCCAGAAACTCATATTAAGGTCCAGTCGTGAAAAAACACATTTCCCTAGACAGCGCTGGAACAACACGTCCATGGACTCTACACCGTCGTGGTCTCTTTCGAGAACTAAGTTTATATTCCTCGCATCAAGGCATAACCTAACCTTCCCATCTTTTTTAGGGGTGATTACAATGGGGTTGACTATGTGGGCCTTGCCTCTCTTGATCACGTCCCAACGCAGCATCCTTTCTACCTCCTCATCAGTTTGCTTTTCGAAATGAATTGGAGGAGGGTAAAACATTGACCGTGGTTCCACACCTTCTTTGATTTGTAACCGATGCTGGTGACAAGGAATCCTACCGGGTTTTTTACTAAAAACTTCTTTAAACTTCCAAATCAACGTCTCGTATATGGCTAACCTCGATTCATGGATTTCCCTGTTCTCACATAGGGCTTCTTGTAGCTGGCTTCGGCTTAGTTCTTCCTCCGGCTCCATTATTTCCATTTTCATTGTCTCGCATAAGGGTTGATCTTCGTTGTCTTCCTCTAGAGTAGGGATAATATAGGTTTTATCTTCTGATTTGACGATCAGGCTTTCATTCCCTAAGTCTATCTGCCCGCTCAACGACCTTAAAATGTCCACCCCAACGATGCAGTCTCTTGATAGTCCTGGGACAATGAGGAGAGTCCCAGTAATAAGGAGGTCCTGCATGGTGATTTCAGCAAACAATTGTTTCTTTAACTTCACAGGCTTTCCTTGTGTTGCCCCCACCACGGAAACACCCACGACTGGTAGGGAGGGGCAGTTCTGGAACTTTTTGACATGTCTATCGTGGAAATCTAGTGATATGCAAGACACTTGACTTCCGCTATCCACTAGAGCTCGTGTTAATACTCCCTCTATTCGTATGTCAATCACTGGGCATCTTCTGTGTTTCGTAGTATTCCGTCGTCCTTCTTCCAGTAACTCCTCTCTCCATTGAAAGGAATTAATTATCTTGATATAAGTAGGCTGGGGTCCCGCGCCTATCCCCTCGGGTATCTCGGCGGTAGGCACGGGCGTGCTTAGTTTTCCGGCTCATGATTTGAATGCTGATCCACAAGTTCCTCATCCTTGTCCTCGTCCTTTTCCTCAGGCACAGACACCGTTCTTATCGACCTAGTTTGGGATTGGGAAGACCTATCCTTTATCCTCCAATTTTCCTCCCTCCTTTGGCCACCTGATCTGTCATTTTCCGTCCTCGCCTGTCGACCACGCCAGTTCTCCGGTTTCGTCTCAGAGTTCTCCGATCTCCTTGTATTTAACGGGCCAGTAGTATCGAATTTCTCTAAGAGTTCCAACATCTCATGTAATGTCTGCATCTTCCTCCCCAGTATGGTAGTGCGTATTTCCTCGTTAAAATGGCGTGAAAGTTTCCTGATTATCTCGTTATCACTAAGGGGATAGGACAGGTTCTTCGCATCCCTAAACATCTTCACCGCATAATTTGTCATCGAGGATTCCGGGGTTGGATTGTAGTGTCCGAACTCCAACTTCCGCTTCACCTCATGTTGCGTGTTCTCATTCCAGTATCTTTCTTTGAACTTTAAACAGAAGGAGTCGAAGTCATCGCCATCTTCCTTAACTAGGTCCCACCAATCCTTGGGAATCCCCCTGAGACAGCTTCCGATTAAGTAGGCGGTCTCTTCCTGGCTCGGATTTACGACATTCCAATAATCCCTCAATTCATTCAGGAACTTCATAGGCGAGTGATTTTCCCCAAAAGTGGGCGCTTTCGGACACATCCTCGAGACACTACTCCTGGGAGCAGGTTCCAAACCCTGTCCTCTCCAATTAGCTATCCTTTCTTCTGCTTCGGCCTGCCGGGCCCGGAGGTTTTCTTATTTCCTGCAAGTTCTTTTCCGTCGCTTTTTCGAACAAGTTCACGGCACGGACGTTTGAATGGATCATCTCTTCGGTTGCCTTGGTAAATCTAGCTTCCATGCTGTTGTAGTTTTTGTTGCTCAGATCTGTGAAACCTTTTATCACGTCGGTCATCTCGGATCTCAACTTAATCTCCGCATCCTCCAAGTTTTCCTCGACGCTCACGACCCGCCTTTCCAGGTGGATCAGGTCTGCCTTGACCTCTCTATACTCATGGCGCATCCTTTCATAATCACCACGCAACTGTGCAAACTGAGCTAACAGCTCGGTAGTGTCTCTTTCCCAGTTCCCCTCCAGCGGCCTTGGATCCGTACGGTTCCCTGCTGCTAGTCGTTCCTGGGCGGGCCCCCCGCCTGCGACATCCAAAGTTTCTCCGATCTCTCGTAACTCCTCCATGAGGCTTCTCCTTTGACTGTTTCTCACAATCTCGCGAGCTGTACCGACGCTGAATGATCCTCGAGGTAAGTTATAATCCTCCTGATGTCTTTGTGGGGGTGAGGACTCTGCCCTAGATTCCCTAGACTGGTCGTGCGAGGACCCTTGGCTCTGGTCTAACCTTTTACTCTTTTTGGGTCTACCTCGCTTACGTGGCATTCCTTTTTGACACCTCGGGCCCTACGTTGGGCGCCAATGTAACGGTTCGTCTTATTATTCTTGATCCTTATGAAAGGGAAATTATGATCAGGACAACCCGGGGTGAAGAATGACACGAACGATTATTGAAAACAACTCTGTTTTATTAATTACTCTTCTTGGCGACGATCCTGGTACTTACAATAAATGGACTAAGAGTAATAATTTTAGTAAATTAATTGAATAAGATTTAACTAATCGAATGATCACCACACACTGTGTCCAAGAGATTCCCCGGCGTGGAGAATGAAAGATGTGGCCACTCGAAGACAGCCCAATCACAGGTGAGTTGTGGGTCGCACCTTGGCGCTCGCGGGTAAGCGTGACGATGAAAATAACAGCCTACCTGAGCCTAAATCCCGCGTAGTGAATCGCGAAAAAGAGGTTTTATTTCAATGAAAAAATTCGCCGTGCGTGACTGGAAAAAGTAATAAGACGGGTGATCAAACGGGGAAGTTCACCGCGCACGACATAGAAAAGAGGTGAATGATTAGGTCCCTGTTTTTTCCCAAGTAACCTATCACTCCGAAAATAAAAAAGGAAAACGTAGCATAACTAATTAAATGTTGATTCTCCCCAGACAAATTACGAACAGAGATCTCGTTCTCTGACGGAGGTGCTCACTGCGCAAGAAATTAACATGATTTGGGTCCGAGCCGAATATGTCAAGGATCACCGAAATTTGGGCTCGGGGTAACGCTCGTGAGTTAGCTGCGGCCGGCGTGTTACTCGTCGTAGGTAAGATACCGACGTCCTTACCGGCGGATGGTTCTTCGACGAAATTTGCTGCCCCAATGATACGTGTATTGACGGATGTGAAGAATACGATACACGGAAGATTCCGCTTTACCGGCAGCCACAACGAATCTCGCACGTGGGGAAATAACCGCGAGTCAAAATTACACTCTCGCGGATTCCCTCGCTAAAAGGGATACGTTCGCGGTTTGGAGCACTCGCGCACTAATTAGAAAACCCGGTCGCGGATAATTAGGGTAAATTCGCAAATTAATTTAGAGGAATGGCGGCCGAGATGGCGCTCACCACGGTAAGTAGGATTCCTTCCCAGCAGCCGAGGTGGCGTTCGCTGAGGGTGGATCGATGGAATGCTAGGTGAAGGCTCGCTTGGATAAAATAAGATGACAGCCTTCCCAACGCCAAGGCGGCGGACTTGAGAGAGACCGGTCTACGTACCTCAGCTTCCTCAGGAACACACGGGATGACAACCTGGAGGCGACCTTCAACGGTGGAGCACCACAATCGACGGTCTTTGATAGCTACTACAGCACCACTGGGCGGATAAACTGCTGCCTTACCTCGGTTCGCCGCACACCTTAAATACCCTCTCGAAGCAATCTCGTATATGAGAAAATATTCCACCTATGGGTCATCTCCGAACCACTCTAACAAATACCGCCCGATATCAGCCTACCACGATCAGCAACGTTACCGACCAAGGATCACTTACGCAACACACACCAAAATAAAGAAATCTTCGATCTCCAACTTAGATAATAATTTATTTACATCTGGTAACTTAAATCTAAACCATTACAAACGCCGATTTTTAATTTTTGAAAAATTTATGAATTCTTTAGTAATTTAGTTTTTCAAGTATAATTTAGATGGAAAAATCAAATATTTTATGAATTTAGTCGATAATCAAAATTTTTAAATTTTCTGCAGAAAAAAACAAAAAAAATCGCTAAATTTTTCGTTTACAGAAATTTGAAAAATTGTTTAAAAATTGATTTTGCTACAATAATTCTGTTTAAATACGAAATTAAATAATGAATTTTGTCAAAAATCACGTATACAAAATTTTTCTGAAACAAAAAATTTGACGAAATCGGCAAAATTTGCAATTGTAAAATTTCCTATTAAAAAAAACGAGGAAGCGCCGATTTTTAAATTTTGAAAAACTTTTGAATTCTTCAGAAAATTAGTTTTTCAAGTATAATTTAGATGGAAACAGCAAATACTATATGAATTTAGTCGAAAATCAAAATTTTTAAATTTTCTGCAGAAAAAAAACAAAAAATCGCACAATTTTTCAATTTCGAAAATTTGAAAAATTGTTTAAAAACTGATTTTCCTACAATAATTCTGTTAAAATACGAAAATAAATAATGAATTTTGTAGAAATTCACGGTCACAAAATTTTTCTGAAACAAAAAATTTGAAGAAATCGGCGAAATTCGCAATTTAAAATTTCCTATTGAAAAAAACGAGAAAAATGACGATTTTTAAATTTTTAAAAATTTATGAATTCTTTAGTAATTTAGTTGTTCAAGTATAATTTAGATGGAAAAAGCAAATATTTTATGAATTTAGTCGACAATCAAAATTTTTAAATTTTCTGCACAAAAAAAATCGCTCAATTTTTCTTTTTTAGAAATTTTAAAAATTGTTTAAAAATTGATTTTGCTACAATAATTTTGTTTAAATACGAAATTAAATAATGAATTTTGTCGAAATTCACGGTTACAAAACTTTTCTGAAACAAAAAATTTGACGAAATCGGCAAAATTTGCAATTGTAAAATTTCCTATTTAAAAAAACGAGAAAAACGCCGATTTTTAATTTTTGAAGAATTTATGAATTCGTTAGTAATTTAGTTTTTCAAGTATAATTTAGATGGAAAAAGCAAATATTTTATGAATTTAGTCGATAATCAAAATTTTTTAATTTTCTGCAGAAAAAAACAAAAAAAATCGTTAAATTTTTCGTTTACAGAAATTTAAAAAATTGTTTTAAAATTGATTTTGCTACAATAATTCTGTTTAAATACGAAATTAAATAATGAGTTTTGTCGACATTCACGGTTACAAAATCTTTCTGACATAAAAAATTTGAAGAAATCGGCGAAATTCGCAATTTAAAATTTCCTATTGAAAAAAACGAGAAAAATGACGATTATTAAATTTTTGAAAATTTTGTGAATTCATCAGAAAATTAGTTTTTCAAGTATAATTTAGATGGAAGCAGCAAATATTTTATGAATTTAGTCGAAAATCAAAATTATTAAATTTTCTGCAAAAAAAAAACAAAAAAATCGCACAATTTTTCAATTTCGAAAATTTAAAAATTGTTTAAAAACTGATTTTCCTACAATAATTCTGTTAAATTACGAAAATAAATAATGAATTTTGTCGAAATTCACGGATACAAAATTTTTCTGAAACAAAAAATTTGAAAAAACGGCAAAATTCGCAATTTCAAAATTTCCTATTGAAAAAAAACGAAAAAAACGCCGATTTTTAAATTTTGAAAAATTTATGAATTCTTTAGTAATTTAGTTTTTCAAGTATAATTAAGATGGAAACCGCAAATATTTTATGAATTTAGTCGAAAATCAAAATTTTTAAATTTTCTGCAGAAAAAAACAAAAAAAATCGCTAAATTTTTCGTTTACAGAAATTTTAAAAATTGTTTAAAAATTGATTTTGCTACAATAATTCTGTTTAAATACGAAATTAGATAATGAATTTTGTCGAAATTTTGGGTTACAAATATTTTCTGAAACAAAAAATTTGAAGAAATCGGCAAAATTCGCAATTTAAAATTTCCTATTGAAAAAAACGAGAAAAATGACGATTTTTAAATTTTTAAAAATTTATGAATTCTTTAGTAATTTAGTTGTTCTGTTACGAACGAAAAATAAATTTTATTTATTTTTATTTATTTAGTAATTTATTTATTAATTATTCGCCGGAGGAACCAAGCTGCCAATACCTTAGAGAAAAATCTCAAACAGATAATGTTTATTTTTGTGGGTTCGATTGATTTAATCGCCGATAGAAGACGAAACTGCCAATGAATATGATTAAATTCCAAAAAGTATCTTATTTCCCTTGAGATGAAAAATTAACACTTAATATTTGACAGAAAGTAAAATTTTAATAAATGATAATTCACAATTCAGTATAATTAGCTTTATTTATTAACATCAAAAATTAAATTATAATAATGCTTGCTTGATACAATAAGAAAATAATAAATAGGAACGATACATTTGTTATCTTACTTATAGTAATAAGATGTCTATGATCGAACCATAAATTGCCTAACGGCATAAGAACAGTTCTCACAAAGCCCTTTGTTTTGTTAAAAATTCTTAGGAAATAAAATTTTAGAACTCTAACTTGACAAAATTGCCGGACGGCATAAGATGTCAATGACAAAACTGGAATTTGCCGAACGGCATAAGAACAGTTTCGATAGAGTATCTAAAACCTTAACAGAGAATTATAAAAATATAAAGAAAACAGCGTAACAAATTTGCCGGACGGCATAAGATGTTGACAATGGAACTACAATTTGCCGAACGGCATAAGAATAGATCCAGCTGAATTTCTTAAAATCTTTAATAAGTATTGGATTAATTAATAATCAAATAAAAATACCAGTATGACAAATTTGCCGGACGGCATAAGATGTCAAGTGTAGCGCTATAATTTGCCGAACGGCATAAGAACAGCACCAACTGATAATTTTCAAATGATTAATAAGGTAGAAGGAAAATTTATTTTCTTATTTTGATATTGAGAATTTATATATTTTTAATAAAAATTTTATAAAATCTATCCCACCGCTGCCACCATCAGCTTGTTACGAACGAAAAATAAATTTTATTTATTTTTATTTATTTAGTAATTTATTTATTAATTATTCGTCGGAGGAACCAAGCTGCCAATACCTTAGAGAAAAATCTCAAACAGATAATGTTTATTTTTGTCGGTTCGATTGATTTGATCGCCGATAGAAGACGAAACTGCCAATGAATATGATTAAATTCCAAAAAGTATCTTATTTCCCTTGAGATGAAAAATTAACACTTAATATTTGACAGAAAGTAAAATTTTAATAAATGATAATTCACAATTCAGTATAATTAGCTTTATTTATTAACATCAAAAATTAAATTATAATAATGCTTGCTTGATACAATAAGAAAATAATAAATAGGAACGATACATTTGTTATCTTACTTATAGTATACTCTTACACTCTACCGCCTGAAAGATGGAGAGAAGGGAGGATATCTTTGAGTCACCGTTCTTCCGACGGGCAAAATGAATGAAAGGTGTACGCTTACGCGTACTATCCACGTCTCGAAACGCGGTATCGGTACCCGTATAAGTGTAGACGGCGCAGGTACAATCCGCACAACTGGCCGGTTATAAGAACAAGAAATTACTAAATTATTTTAATAATTTCTCACTACATTATATCACCGAAAGGGACTCGCCGGTTTAAGATTTTTATTTAATTTAATGTCCGCCCAAATAAAACTCAAAAGTCAAAATTTGAAGCCAGCACGCGGACGGGTCTAAAGTAAACTATTATTCGGATTCTACGAATAGCTAATGTGATACAGCGAATAAAAATTTATTTTTCAACTTTTATTCGGATTCGACGAAAAGCTAATGTGATACAGCGAACAATAATTTTTTTTAACCCTCAAAATTATTATCTGGCTCAACGAAAATCTATCGTGATACAACAGAATATAATAATTTTTGAATTAAAGCAATATCCCGAATTATTATCTGGCTCAACGAAAATCTATCGTGATTTAGCAGAAAAATTCTAGAACGCCTCGCGAAATTTACTCCCGACTTTTATTTGTTTAGACGAGTAATTACTACCGCACAAACGCGTTATAAAGGATATAGAAGCTACTTTAAGACTGGAGACCAGTGCTTGTGACCTGGCTTTTATAGAAGCTCAGCTCAATGCAAAATGGAATAGATGAAATGGAGGTTGCTCGGAATTAGGAGTGGCAATACCATATTTGGACATGTAGTATTGGATTCTGAGAATTTTTCAATAGCACATCTTCCACGACTTTTATTTCTAAGAATAAAATATGAGTTGCAATGTTAAAGAGCAACTATAGCCGTCTTCTTGTCTCTTTCTTTATATGAAATTAACTCTGCACGTGTTAAACTTCATCATACCTGCTATTCCACAAATTTTTAATTCTAAAAATTAAGTGTGAAAAGCAATATTAAAGAACAACTATAGCTTGCTTCTGTCTCATTTCTTTATATGAATACGAGACTAACTCTACACGGGTTAAACTTCATTGCAATGTGATAGTTGGTTTTGAAGATGTAATTTATATTTTTATGTTCCAACACTTCTGTAACTTAAGTATAAAAGGAAGGAAAATAGGGGAAGATTGGTATACATGCATAGTGCATTGCTTCTTAAGAATCTCCAGTTACGTTGTCAATAAGCATAGATTATGTTGTGTGCGTACAGTACCAGCGTCGCATGACTCAGTGCACCTAGCCGCAAAGAAGAAGAGAAGAAAGAGATTGTAATATGAATTGAATTACGCGAATATCCTCCCCTTTTCACATCTTATATCTTTTTCTTTTCTTTTCAGCAAAATTTTGTATTGATATTTGGCTACTATTTTAATCATTTACTCACTACATATATTACATTAATTGTCGAAATTATTTATTACAAGCCAAATTAATTATAGTCTTGTTTATTAATATTAGAAAAATTAATTATGAAATATGAATAATTATAATAAGAATAAGAATAATAAATTATGACTACTATATATACAATTGATTATTAATAAAATATGCATATTTTATAATAAATGAGAAAGAATAGAAATTATTCTTTCTATTTTTAATTGCTTTAGTTGAACGTATATATATATATATATATATATATATATATATATATATATATATATATATATATATATATATATATATACATTATGTATCTTCGAGACATCAATGCGTATCGGTTTACTTCTATCAACGCACGTGGCTGCCGGGGACTGTAGTAGTTAAGTGTCTATGTATAAATAAATTTCAACATTGACACTTTCCTACCTTTATATTTAATTTAATTTTTTTTTAATTTATGAATTGCTGAAATTGTTAACGTTACGATTGTTCGTAACAATCCACCACGGATTTTTCGTTCTCGTCCCCGAGAACTCACGGTCTCGACCACACATTCCTCTCATCCTATGTTATCAGAGTATAATATAAACATTATATCTATATGCGATTCCTCTTATAGTAAGATTAATACAGTGTTGCATTTAGTGTCTGTGTTTAGACACCATTGGTGACACATATTCAGTATTATGCAAGGCGTGATCGAAATCAGACGTTATTTCAGTTTTAATTAACACAATAATTAATTTTTTTTTCGCATTAATAAATCTTTGTTTTTCTTTCAAACCTTTTAAAAATTAGTTTTATAGTAATAGGGTACTAACAGTGTAGTTAAGTGTAAAAGTACAGTGTTCTAAATTATTACATTATTGGATTATCATGGATGCAAACTGTAAGTATCTTATTTTATTCCTATTGGTATTTTTGGTTATAAAGAAATACTAGTGTAGGATGTTGAGCGAGTCTTGATAGACATATTTTCATAAAATAGAAAAATTTTCAAAATAACAATAAAATATTTAAATTTGAATTGAATTTTATAAAATTAACATTTAATTGCTTGACATCCATCACCAAAAATTTCAATATGATATTTTTATCTTAAAACCAAAATTTAATCTTATTCTAATTTGCTAGTATGTTATGATTTTATTATGCTATTTCTTATATTCTCTCATTCTGTCCACACCTGTAATTAATCAATTTCATATTTAAAATCAGTTCAAGAGAGTGTTATGCATTAAATTAAATCAAAGGCAAATGTATTATCTGTTTAGTTACACTGATTTTATAATTGTATAATTGTCACATAATTGTATGATCCTATTTAATGCATAATGTAATATTTTGTTCGAATATAGATTTCTCTTTATTTCCCATCTCTATCTCTTAATAGCATATGATTACGCATGGTAGAAAGCTTGTAGGTGCTCAGAGGTAGTGTTGAAACGCCGGGGTGACTAGAGGGGGTGGGGAAGTGGGAGACGGGCGTATGGAGCCACGCATTGCTTCTAGATGGTCGCGGAGCAAGCGAGACGCCAACGAACGTGAGGAAGCGAAGAACCGACAAGGAGAGCCATGCGTCGAGCATATCCACATACTGCATATATATATATATATAGATATACTCGAACGAGACCTTTGCGCGTAGAATATAGAGAGATGAATCTTTTCTTTAATACTCGAGATACATATTTATATGTATCCCTTTTTTTTCATTATAATTTCTAGGCTTTTCACCACTCTCCCTGAACATCACGCACCAATTGTAGGGCATATTGAACAATTTTTATTTTCAGGATTTATGTTTTCTTTTCTTTAATTCTGTTGAAATAATAATCACAATTTAAGGCCTTTTTTTTAATTATGAATTTTATATAATCAACATTACTTTGAAACAATAATTTATTTATTTATTTTTTTTTAGTCACAAAATGATCACCATTTCAACAGAATTATATGTAAAAATTATTAATATGATTTTTAAAATTTAATATGATGATTTATACCAAAATAATACAAAAATATTATATATATATATATACCCTTGCATATTTAGATTATTCGACACCAACTTTTCCAATAACATCTATTGATGAACATTCTGTTGATGAGGAACCACAGCCTAATACATGTTAGTTTAAATTTTATAATTTATTAATTATAAAATTAGGCAATGCAACTATTAAATATATATATATATATATATATATATATATATATATATATATATATATATATATATATATATAATTTTTCAATAAAATACATATACATAAGAAAAATAATTCATACGTGGTATAATCTAAACTTATACTTTTAATTATATTTTTACACTGTAATAAAAATAAACATTATTAAAAGTTTTTATATATATATATATATATATATATATATATATATATATATATATATATTTTTTAGTGTATATATATACCTTATTGAATTTTAATACTTAATTTGTTTGTTAGCTGGAATTATTGCTAATCAACAATTTTCAGCAATTCCATTACAGTGGGACAGTAATTACATAATTTCTTCCCTTAGTGAGTTTTAATTATTATTTTGATGTTTACTGTCTATTACGCACTATTTAAAATATAGGGCTTATAAAAATTTTTTAATCACATAAAACAAAATTTGTTTAGCATGGCAACCAATGGTTCTAATGCCAACAGAACAGCCCTCCCTTGGTCATGCTTCAACAGTTGAATTGAGCGAGGAGTCAAATAGTCCTGAGGAATCGGAAGAAGAATCTGATTCTAATGAGATTATAGACGTAGAGGGTTCGGATTCCTCAATGGGTAATTTCCTTTCTATCTATTATACTAAGAATTAATATATATATACGATTAGTTTGTTTTACTAAAATTAATAAAAAGCTTCATTAGTTTTTCTTTTGTTTTAGAATGGGCTCCTATGCCTTACGATAGTATAGAAGAAAAAGTGGTGGGAGTCATGCTACAATTTAGAGTCCTGAATGGAGAGAATTGGGCTATTGAAAATAAGTGGGTGTACCTTGAGGACGGAGTAAATCCACCTCCATGTATGTGTAATTGAATCAAAATTAACTGCTTCGATTAAGGGAATTTATTTAATTTAGTATATTTACAAATTTTTTTTTTTTTTTTTTTTTAGATTGGTGTGGAGCTCCAAGCAACCCGGGGGAGCAACTTGTTGGGTGTTTATTAAAGATTGAAGTATCTGACAATGGAATACAAGAAATAATTTATCGTTGGGTATATGCAGGGGGGGTTAATATTTGTTTATTTATTTATTTATTTATTTTTTTTTTTTAATATTAATGCATATACACACAATTCATTTTCATTACCATATATAAACTGTATATACATACACACATATTTATTTTTTTATTTGTTTTTATTAGTAGTATGTTAATAAACTTTTTTATTATTAAATTGCAATACCATATGTTTTTATTTCTCTTTTCTTTATATTACTTTTTATGTTATCTTTATTTATCTATTTGAGAATATTTTCAAACTTTGGATTTTTTTTATACCACGGAATAACGGCGTGCATCATATCATGTGAGTAGTATTAAAATTATTGTATATATATATATATATGGATTTTTTTTTTAAGAACAAGAATTCATTTAATCAATATATTACATTAATTAAATAATTTCTCGCTATATATACATGCATTATTTTTCGTATGTTTTGTAAAACTAAAATTTCTTTTCAGAAGTTGAAGTTGAAATTACCAGTGCCTTGTCCTTCTGAATTAATGGAAAATAGAAATTTTGGAAATTGTGGAGCAACCTTTTCACTTCATTTTCATAGGACACCATGAATCTGGACTTAGGATAAAATGTAACGTCGACGATTATTCAGCTTCTGTTGGTCATTATTTGATAATATTAGGGACATCGTTTTTTTAGACTTGATAGTATTCCGTTAACCATTTTAGTGTTAATGCCTCTCCTTTAAGTTGAATGGACTATTCCTTACAACAAAAGAAAAATATGTTAATAATTGGCTTACACTAAAGATATACATATATCTCACTCTAAAATTAAATGATTAGCAATATGTTTTCATAACTTTATCCTTATGTTTCGAGAACCTTTCGCCATTTTCATCTTCTAGGATAACATTATTATTTTGAGTAAATCCTACTATAGTGAAAGGTCCTTCGGCCCTTTTATCAAACTTATTTGCTCTTATTTCTTTATAAACAAAAACCTTTTCGCCTATTTTAGCCTTAAGGGGTTTAGCTTTCTCGTCGTAGTATTGTTTTCATCTAAGTTTTGCTCGAATGAGATTTTTGGCAGCAATGTCTTGAATTTCACTTAATCGGGTTATTAGTTCTTTTAAATAGGATTCATAAGTTTCTAATTCAGCACCTTGTGGAAATGAACTCGGGATTCTAGCTAATCGGCCAAAAACCAGTTCGAATGGAGTAAAATTAGTTGCCTCATGAACTGAAGTATTATAATTAAACATTGCAAAAGGTAACAAACGATCCCAATCATCGAAATCATTTGCATAGTGTTTAATAAAATCGGTTAATTCAATATGGCTTCTTTCTAATGCTCCATTGGTTTGAGGTCGATAACCAGAAGTTGTTATTTGCCTTACATTAAAAATTCTTTCTAATTTTCTCATAAGAGTACTTATAAAACTTCCTCCTCGATCAGTAAGGACACATTTCGGTGCTCCGTACTGAGAGAATAAATGTGTTGCATACAGTAGTATGAGCGATTGTTGTAGTTTTTATATCAGGAATGGGAACAGCTATACAATATTTACTAAAATTGTCCTGCATAGTAAGAATATAACGATTACCATTAGGAGTAGTTGGAAGTTTCCCTACTGTATCTAACGATACCTTATCAAAAGGGACTGCAGGTGTATCTGTTATAATCATTGGCTCTCTAGTACGAGCCCTAACTAATTTATTTTGTAAACAACTTTTGCAACCTCTAATGAACTCTATTATTTCATCTCGCATCCTAGGCCAAAAATATCGTTCCCTAATTCGTCTATATGTTTTTGTTATGCCCTTGTGACCACCAATAAGACTTTGATGAAATTCTGCAATAATATTTGGTCTTACTTCGAGGGGAGGAACTTCAATTTTTCCGTGGCACAAAGTTATCATAATACTGCCACCACGGAATATATCTGTTAAAAATTCAGTCATTTTTCCTTGTGGGAGGGTACCTAACAAGTCTCCCGAATTTGCCATTCGACAAGTTTTTTGATTATCGCGTTGGAGGGCCATCTGTAGATTTTTCAAACCCTTTTTCACGTATGTCCAGTCAATTTCATCATAGTGTCGTTGTTTTACAACAATGGAATAAGTACGATATCGTCCATACGGTGTAACAAGAATTTGACCTATTTTTGGTCTTCTTTCTCGAATATCTTGTAGGTCAATTTTTTCAGTTGCTATTAAAAGTTTTGAAATAGCATCTATTGGTTCACAATCTTCAGATATAAAGTGAGCATAGTTATTCCTTTCGTAGGTCAATGGTTCTGTCCATTTTTGAACTATGTTGTTGTTCAAAAATAAATTTTTTGTTTTATTAGGAATATTATTATCAGAAATATCAGAAAAAGATGGAGATTCGTAATAAGGAATACCTATTCCTTTAGAAGAAGTAGGTAAAGATGTCAACGTCTTATTGATTACTTCATTATTTATTTTTGGTTGTAATCGACGGGGCACAATATTAGTATTTTTGTTAGTTTCTTTGCTTGTAGTTTTAGGATTCACATAAGGAGTAGACTGAGCATCTGGAATGGATGAAGTTCCGGGTGTTGGAAACATTGATTTTTGCCATTGTGAATAATCGGCAACAGGAGAATGTATAATATCCGGATAGACCTTAAATCGTACTGCACTTCTTCTGTCCTTTTGGTTTTTATTTGGTAAGATTTTTGTTTCAAAAGAATCTTCTCTATCTAAGGTCATAGGAATTGTAGTTTTTTGTTTATTATATTTTTCTAGGAATTTGTTAATTCTTTCATTAAACAGTTCGTCGTCATATTCTCCACAGGGATCAAGATCTTCTAAAAATTCAAGTACATCTGAATTGATTTCACCATCAGAAACAGACGTAATGTTTGGTCGACTGAATTCTTCGCTCATTCCTTCGTGGTCCCATGCCAAAGATAAATTGGTTTGATCTAATCTTTTTTTCATAACATCATCAAACTGTCGGAACGATTTTTCTAAGTCATTTCTCAGTTGTGAATTTTTGCAAACTTCATCTTCACTTGAGTCACTTGAGTCACCACTTCCAATAGGCTGAGGTAAAATATCTGCAAACACGTTTTCTACTTTTTCTTCTTCTTCTATATTGTCTTCACTCTCTATTTCAGATTCTGGGAAAACAGCTATTTGTTCCTTATCAATTCCATTTCTGGCTAGTTCATCAGCCATTTCATTCCCGGTTATACCTTTATGACTGGGCACATGTTCCCAAATTATATTAAGAGGTTTTATAGCTTCTGATAGTTTTTCAAACGCTTGCCTATTTTTAACAGGTTTGTTTTCTTGCGTTTTCCAATCATTAGATTTCCATCTTGGCATCCATTCCGTCATACTTTGAATCATGAATTGAGAATCACTGATGATTTTAAGGTTTTGGATTCCAGCTTTTCTTGCCTTTAGAGCAGCTACTGTTACGACCCGAGCTAAGGTTTAGTATAGTTTACTAAATTATTAGTAAAGTGGAGACAAGTGCTGATTTGTCAAGTTGGTAAGACTTGACATTTATTTTTAAGTGTGGATTTGTTTGACTTTAAAGAAACTACGGGTTTCCGTTAAATAAACATATGCATATTCCCTTTTTATGTGATAATTTATTAACAATAATCAGTTTTAAACAATTACATTTACTTACAATTTCGAAGTTCTATTGTCGATAAAGTTACAATAATTTGACTGCAACCAGGCTTGCGTCACTGTGTTACTAGTAGTATGTAGATTTGAGATTTTTAGTTCGTATTATAGCACTTTAAAGCACTAAAACGACTATTTTAACAGTTATTTCACCAACTCTAAGTGTTCTTTCTGTCACTGTACCTTGATACCAAAAGAAAACTTGCTTTCTTAGTAATCGGAAAGAACTTGCACTAATTTTGAGAAATTAGAAAGAGAATAGTAATTTTGAACTGTTATACGACGAAAGTAATAATATAATAGTGCAAGTTAGTTCCTTACGGAAAGCAATTATTCTCTTAGTGTTTAGCACTGACTCGAACTATTCAATATTACAATCGAAGGGCCGACTCAACGATACCGTTCGGGCAGAAACACACCGGAGTATTTGACGAGTGAAGTGAGAAAAACAGGGATTTATATAGTAACGATCATAGACTCATTGAACTCCGATCTGAGAAAATTTGTAAGAAACACGTTCTTGCAAATTTGTAAATTCACATATAATGAAGGTTTGTAATAATCGCGCGTTTGATAATTTGTTATAATCACGTACTTGATAATTTGTTATAATCACGTACTTGATAATTTGTTATAATCACGTACTTGATAATTTGTTATAATCACGTACTTGATAATTTGTTATAATCAATTCATTAACAATAAAATTGTTTATACTAACCGTCTATTAACAAACTTTAAAATTATTCTTATAAGGATTTACTATCAATTGACCATTGATTGTGGACTGATTGTCGTGTTTGAATCTTTTAGTTACTAACAATAAGGATTGAATTGTCTATAACAAAATTTGCATTTGACATTACAGTTTATAAGATTAATGATTTTGACAATAACGTTATTATGAATTTTTGAATTTATTGGATTATCGACTCATTTATCCTTATAGTAATATTCTTCATTTAATTATCTCCTCACGATACATTAACCTTATGATAATGCACCGACTGTTGATTAGTCATTTATATAACTACAGTCGTTGTCTTATCATATCTGATTTGGATAAAAGATCGACTGCGATTTCATGAGATGCTAAATCTTAATCGAAATTAAACCTATTTTGCCTTATGTAGGTAATTAACTTTTAACAGTTAATTTACATATTTTTATACCAAATTAATTATTATCTTTAAAATCATGTGTAAAGCACAAGCACATGACAACACATTTTTAACCAGCATATATGTATATATACACAGATACTCGTCAAGTAGTACACATGATTGCCAAAAATGTTATATGGGGATGTAACAGTCCTCCCTCCTTAATTTATTCTTTGTCCCCAAAGAATTTAGGTGTTGTTGTTATCAGGTATATAGTTTGTTAAATTTTTATAAGATTTTGCTGATCTAAAATTTTTTTTTTTTTTTTTTTTTTTTTTTTTTTAAATATGTGTTTTTTTTTTGTTATATATTCTTGCTATTGTGACTTTTATACTTCTTTGCGTGCTCCCGTAACGTGATATGTGATGTTGCTATTCTGTTATCTTCAAAATACATTTCTTTGAGGTAAGTAGAATTTTATCTTCTTTCCTTTTTTTCTGCTTTCTGCATGTGATTGCTGATTTAGGAAATTTTGTAATTCATCGAGGTCGTTGTTCGTTGTTCTGAAAAGTCACGTAGTTTAGGGGTGTGACTTTCAGTGTTCTTTAACTAACTCTTGAAGAACGATGTCAGAAAGTTGTTCCTCGTCAACTACCACCATTTTGTGGGATAATCTTACAGGAGGGGATGGGCCATTAGACTTGTCTGGTTTTTCTGCAGCTTCAGTTGGTTAGTATTAATTGTTCAGTCATTTAATTAGTCTCAAGGATGGACTCCTTTTTAAACGATTGGTCTGATGGTGACAGTGCTTCTCTTATTGCGTTAATTTCCTCAAGTGGTGAATCTGAATCAGTTACTGCAAATGATTTTGTTAATATGGACATTGATGGATCTCTTAATAATTTTAATTTACCAGTTCCTGGAACTAGTGATAATGCGCCGGTTTCACTTGTTTTGGATATAAATGAGGATTCAGTGCCAAGATGGAAGGCTCTTTCTCTTCGCATGTTTCGAATTGAAGAACAATTGAGTATTTTTTACGTGGCGTTTTGGAAAGCAACCCCTGGTACTGCTGTAGAGTGCATGGTTAATTTTTGCAGAGGAAAGCTTGGTTTGTCTGTAACAATTAATGACTTCAAATTTGTTCAAAAACTAGACAGTCGTCGCAGAGGAGTTCTTCTTCGCGTTTCTTCGATGGCATTGCGTGATACAATTTTATCCAATAGTGTTTATTTTCGAGCCGAAGGTTTACATGTAGGAAAGGAGTGATTGAGTGTTCCTTTTTCCTTTTATACATAATATCATATTCTCTCTCTTTTTTTTTTATTTATAGGTGATAATGACCTTCGAGTTAAAAATTCTTCTGCTCTTGTTAAGCTGAGGCAATTGCAATCCTTGACGATGGATATTGATTTAGATGTTCAAACTCTGGAAAATTTGCATTCACTGTGTTCTTCTTCGATTACTGCTCCTGTTCGTCGACCTCGAGGTCGTCCTCGAAAAATACCATTAGTGTCTTCTTTTGATCAATTAACTGGAGTGCGTCATCGACAATTGGAATTCACTCATAACCAGATAAAGGACAATATGAAAAAATTGCAGAATTTATTAAATGAACTGTTGGCGCCATTGCCTCCTTTATTATGTGCACATTTTACCGAAAATTCATCCGTTTGTTTAGGGTAAGTTTTCCTCATTTTATTTATTTTTGCTTTTGTTTCTTAAAAAAAAATTTTTTCTTTTACTCTTATTTATGAATTTTCTTGTTACAGAGTAACTGGTGGTGAATTTTGTTTTTGCGGACGCTACAAACTTCCTGGAATTTGTAGATGTGTTGAAGAAGTTAATACTACGATTGTAGAGGTGTCCGAGCCGTGTGACTGTGAAAGAAGCAGTGAAAATCCTGATAATGAGTCTGAATCGGACGATAGTATTATTGATGTTGTTGGTGACGTCAAACCAGTCTTGGAAAATGGAGATTTTGATTTTTTATAAAATAAATAATTTTTTTTTCTTTTTTTTTTTTAAATGGCATATATAGAATTCTTGTTTTTCTTTAGATATATAGGCAAACACATGTACATGTATAGTATGTGCTCGTGCAATACACATATACTTATTATTTTATTTGTGTCTTAACATTTCGATACTTTTAGAATTAAAATTTTAATCTTGTACCTATTTACATAAATATATAATTTTTTGGGTGTTAACTATTATTGCCTTCTGTTTTTGAAAATTTCGATCATAACCTATAATTTTGTTGTTTATAAGATAAACTTTTATTGATCAACTTAATTTTTAAATCCCTCTTTTCTCCTTTTTAAATAGTTTTCTAATCTTGAGCATGCGCATTCGGTGTAGTATTTTCATGGGTCGAATTTATTAATATATTTTTTTTTTTTTTTGAAGTATAATTTTAAAATTTTATATTATTTTATTATTTGTTATTATTATTTTTACTAATTATTACTAATTATCAAGATTAATTAATAAATTTAACCTTAATTATGATAATAGATAAAGACTTATTATTTGGCGCTGTGTTCATTGTATAGCAACAAGACGTTTAAGTAGCGTAAAGCTTGGTGCGCAAGGTGAGAGAGACAGGGTATGCGCGTCGCATCGTGTCTCGCGCTGTAGAATCGATGCGGCGGTCGATGTACGTGTGACGTCACAGACGGCGTGATACATCGGTGCGAGTCGTTGCTATGCAGGCGGAGAGAGAGACAGAGCATGTGCGTCGCGTCGTTTCTTGCGCTGTAGGATCGATGTTGCGGTCGATTCACAGTACGAACGGCACACAAACAGTGGAGCGAGTAGTATATAGGGACGGCGCGCTAGTAGAATAGGTGTTGCTGCGCAAGACAGGGCGTAAGACAGAGCATATGCGTCGCGTCGTGTCTTGCAGTGTACATGGGGGTCTATGTTACGGTCGATTCACAGCTTGACGATGCGCACATACTGTTTTATTGTTGTTGCGCAAGGTATGTTTTATAATTTTTTGAATTTTTATGAGCTATCCTCCCTCCTTAGAATTTCCATTGCCCCCAATGGTTCTTTTAGAGGCTAGTTGGTTGATTTGTTCGTCTTCGTCTCATGGAAATTACTTTGTAGCATACATATAAATTTTTAATTACTATTATTGCTAATAGTAGTAAAAGTAGTTTGAAAGCCACGGAAGCGTAGTCGAGTGCTTCGGAAATCGTTCCCAAGATCGGTATATTCATCTGTGAAAATAAATTTCAATTAATATTGTGTATTTTTGAATTTTAGTGTGTATAGGGAATTTTAAATCTGATGATCTAGGGGTTTTTTGGTTGTTATTGTTTTGAGATTTTTGTGACTTTTGTGTTAGTTAATTAATTAGCTGATCTATAATACTGAATATTTAGTATTGAACGCACCTACAATTGAACAATATCTCGAATGATATATCGATTGGTATTTGTTTTTATGTTGTTAATATTTTTGTAGAGTTAAGTTTATTAGTTGTATTATTTATTGATAATTGGTTCGTTTGTTTATGACAAACTGTATTTTTCATGAAATTGTATTAAATTAATGAATTTTATCATTTAGTGATGCTTGTATCGATATAGTTATCGATCGATATCTCGATATGCGATTTATCGCGAGTTTGTTATTACTTTGATCGTTTTTCATTTTTAAACTAATTTTTATTATTCTTAAAGATTATATGATAGCTTATTATTGCTAATTTATATATATTTTTTTTACTTTATCATTTTTATTTATAGGAAATACTGTAAAATAAAGAGGAAAGAAGAAGGCGACCACCAAATCCCCTTCCTTCTTTTTCTCTCGTCTTTCTTTTGTGTATTATTTTTATTTACATTTAGTTATTCAATACAGCATAGTTTTCATCAAGAATTGTTTAATTAATTTTTTTCTTTTGTTTCTTTTTACAATATAATGTATTTTTAAGGGTATTTATTAATTATATACATATATCGAACGAGAATCTCGAATGACAATTCGAATAATATATCGATCGAGATATTGTTCGATAATGGTTCGATTTTTAGTATTTCTTGATTATTTCATGTCTTATTGTTGATAGTTAGATTATGATTGATTTATTATGTTATTTGTATACTAAGAATTTTAAAGTAAAGAGGAAAGAAGAAGGCAACCTCCAAATCCTCTTCCTTCGTTTTCTTTCGTCTTTTTTTTTTTTGTGAATTTTATTTATTTCTATACATTTGTGTTGTGATCAACTGATTAGTTTTATTATATACATATATAATATGAATAGTTTATTTTTTAGTAGTTAATTTATAATAATATGAGTGTATTATTTTTATTTACTTTATATATTAGCTTAATCTTTAATTATTTTTCATATTATTGTTTATTTAGTTTTACTTTTAATTATATGTGTATATATTATAACTTATTTGCTAAATAGTGTTAGGATTATTTTGCCATTCTTTGTTATGATATTAATCGAAAAAGGCTTCTGGAGAATCCCAGGAGTTTTTTTTTTTTCTTTTTTAGGTTCCGCGATTTCTGGCATATCCCAGTTTTCGGTATTATTTTGGAAATTGTTTGGCGTTTCAATTGGAGTTCCTGGGATTTCCCAGAAGCTTAAATTGGTAGTTTCTCTTTGAGAATGAGGAATTAGTCTTTTGTTTCTTAAAGGGCGAAAACAACCAATTTTTGTGTGTCCTCTCATGTAACAAATTTCGCAACAATTTCCCCACTTAAATAATTTAATTTTTAGCTTCGATTGTTCTTCTTGCGACATTACATAAATTGTTCTCTTATGATTATTTTCTTTTTCTTCCTCGCTAAAATAATAGACGTCATTTAGTAGTTTAAGTATCTTTCTAGCTGTGGTGTGTTCACCATCTTTAATTTTTCTTTCTTCTTGAGTTCTAGCTACGAATGTGTTATCATTAATTAAGTCTTTTACTATGCAAACCACGTCATAACGTCTGTTATTCGGAGGTCCTGTAACTTTTTCTACTTTATAAATAGGTTTAGTCAAATTATATTCTGCTGTAAGTTCTTCTAATATTCCTTTGGGAAATTCTATATTGTTTATGTCTCCTTTTGGAAACAGATTGATAGTGATGAATTCTCCTTGGAGAGGAGGTGTATGAAGTACCAACTCAGCCATCTATAATACATAAAATAGTGTTATTATTTTTATTCATAAGCTAATTTTAATTTATCTATGTGTTTTTGAAACCTTTGACCTTCATTAGTGATTAAAATTGCGGTATGTTTATCTAAGAGATCCACAATTTCGTATGGTCCGTGATAATATGGCTCGAATTTGTTTTTCTTTACTTCTCTTAGTACATAAGCTTTATCTCCTATTTTTCCTAGAAAGGGTTTTATCTTTTTATCATAGTTTTGTTTTGACTTAAGCTTGGATTGTATGAGGTTTTTCGCGGCCATGTTCTTTATCTCTGTTAACCTCGATATTAATTCAACTAAATAGGAACCGTAAGTTTCGAGTTTTTCTTCTGAAGGAAAGGAGGTAGGAGTTCTGGCTATTTTTCCGAATACTAATTCGAAAGGAGTGAAATTTGTGGCTTCATGAACTGATGTATTATAAGCAAACATACAAAATGGTAGTAGTTTGTCCCAATCGTCGTAGTTTTCCGAATATTGTTTTAGGAAGTCTACTAGAACTATATGGCTTCTTTCTAAACTGCCATTTGTTTGCGGTCTATATCCTGAAGTTGTGACTTGTTGAACTCCAAAGATTTTTGACAATTTTCTCATGAGTTTACTTATGAAACCCCCTCCTTTGTCAGTTAAAATTGACTTAGGAGCTCCATATTTGGAATATAATTCTGCAGCTACAGCGTGTGCTATTGTTGTGGTTGAAACATCAGGGATTGCAACTGCAATACAATATTTTGATAAATGGTCTTGCATGGTAAGTATGTGGCAATTACCATCAGGAGTTGTAGGAAGTTTTCCTACGGTGTCCAAGGATACTTTATCAAAAGCATCTAATGGGGTGTCGGTAATTAGCATTGGTTCTCTGGTTTTTACTCGAACAAGTTTTTGTTCTTGACAAGTAGGACATTTTCTTATGAATTCAGTTACTTGATCCTTGAGACCAGTCCAAAAGAATTTCTCGCGTATTCTTCGATAGGTTTTTGTGACTCCTTTGTGTCCTCCAATTTTACTGTTATGGTATTCTTTGATTATGTCTTCTCGAATTTCTTCTTTTGGAATTGTAGCTTGACCATAACATATAGTGACTTTTATGTCGCTATTTTGGAAAATTGTTTCTATCATGTGTGAAAATTCTCCTTTCACCAATTCGTCAGTTAGGTCATTCTTTCTGGAAATTCTAATTTCCTTTGAATTTTCTTTTTGAAGAATGATTTTTAAGTTATGTAATGCATCGAGAACATCTTGTTTCAATAGTGGATCAAAGTGATTATGCTTTACTATTAAAGTGTAAATTTTATATTGTCCTCGAGGGGTGATTAGTATTTGTCCTTTTTGAGGATTTTTTAATTTTATTTCTTGAGGATCAATTGCTCCAATGTCAATGAGTACTCTTCCAATGGGGGTTACAAATTCGCAATCTGCGGATAGGAAATGAGCGTAGTTGTTTCGATAGTAAGTTAAGTTTTCCCTACAACTGTTTATGGTTTTTGTTGAGAATTCGTTTATGTCGTCTTTTAATTTTTGAATTTCTGGTGGAATACTAGCAATAGATGTTTTTGATTTTGACCTAATCGTTTGGTTTTTTATTAATTTGTTAGGTGATGATTGATTTTCTCTATCTTCTTCTTCGGATTCAGAAGTTTCTTCTCTTATTATAGGATGTTTGTACGGTGTTGATATTGCAAGAGGTTGATTAAAGCTTAAAGGTGTTATTGATTTTCTTGTTTGGTCTGCAAAAGTTACATTCTTTCCTTTGTATAATTCTTCTGACGTTTGCTTCTTTTTACTTACGTTATCACTTTCTAGGTTTTGAATCATGTCAGTTAATTCTTGTATCTCCTTGTGTGTGCCCTTTAGGATTTCGTTTAGCTTTTCTGCAAAATCCGAATGGCTCCCAGGTATGTATTCGTTTGCGGCTTTGTGGACGTCAGAATCATCATCTCCAACCGATGCATTAAGCCAATCTCTTGCTGGTAATTCTTCTTCTGTCAACCAATCTTCATGTTGGGCCATTGATTCATCAAATAGGGCAATCGATTTTTCTAATTCCTTTGCTATTTCTTTTCTAGTTTTTGGAACATCTTGTTCTTCTTCAGATGAACTTTCTTCGCTTCCACTTATCGGTGGGCTTACTATTTTTACTACTCCTTTATTTTCTGTGGTTGATTTGGCGATGATTTCGTACGGTTCAAAAGGTATGTCGGGGGGTGCACTTTTTGGAGCATATGGATCATACAAGGGAGTAGGTATGACTAAACTAGGTAGAACACTAGTGCTTTTCTTCCGTATAGGTGGTTTCTCACTTTCCTCTGAATCGGAACTTGAAGATGTATCTTCGATAATTTTGGTTTTTATAGGTCGTGGTTGGTTTTTATTTCGCTGAGAGACACGTTGTCCAATTGAGCTAGTGTCTAATAATTTTGTATCTGTAGTAGATTTCTTTACAGGTTTTATGATGCCTTTAATTTTTGTTGATTGTTTAAGAATTCCTTGTTTTTGAGTTGACTTGCTAACAGTTCCTGAACTTGTGGATGGAGCTGTAGGTTTAGGATCTTTAGGTTGTCTGGTCTGCACAAGAATTCTTGCTTGTTTCTTTATTTTCGGTTCTTCTATTGCGGTTTCGATAGGATTTCTTGATAAGGCGTCCGCATTATGATTTAATTTTCCTGGTTTGTATTTAAATTCGTATTCGTAATCTCTCAGTTTTAATCTCCAACGAACTAATCTTTGTCCGGGGTCTTTAATTGAGTCAATCCATTTTAGTGGTTCGTGGTCGCTAACTAGTGTAAACTTTTTACCGTAAATATATGGTCTAAAATGGTTAACCGCGTAAAGAACGGCTAAACATTCTTTTTCAGTTGTAGAATAGTTTTGTTCGGGAGTATTCAAAACTCTTGAAAGGTATGCTATTGGTAGATCGATGCCATCCTTGTCTTGACTTAAAACGGCGCCTACTGCAAAATCTGAAGCATCCGTTGTTATGGTGAACATTTTAGTATAATCAGGATATTGTAGTATGGGGCTATTGCATAACATAGATCTGAGTTCCTTAAAACTCTTATCTTGTTCTAGTCCCCACTCGAATTTGACGTTCTTTTTCAATAAGTTTGACAGTGGTTTTGCTTTTGCGGAGAAGTCTTTTATGAATCTTCGATAATAACCAGCGAGGCCTAGAAATTGCTTTATATTCCTGGGGGTTTTTGGTGTTGGAAATTGTTCTACTGCTTCTATCTTTTTTGGATTCGGTTTAACTCCATCACTACTGATTATGTGTCCCAGATAAGCTACTTCTCTACAAAGAAATTCGCATTTTTCGGGCTGCAATGTCAAATTTGCTTCCTTTAATCTTTGCAGTAAACGTTTCACTTTTGTACCATGTTCTCCTAAATCTTCAGCATATATTACTATATCGTCTAGGTAAACAAATAATTCTACACCTTGTAATCCAAGTAATACTTGGTCCATTAGTCTTTGAAATGTAGCTGGTGAATTTTTTAGTCCCATTGGCATTCTAACGTACTCGTAATGTCCATGTACTGTTGAAAATGCTGTTTTCTGCCTATCCTTCGGATCTAATTCTATTTGATGAAATCCGCTTGCTAAATCAAAAACTGAAAAGTACTGTGCTTGTCCCAGGGAATCAATTACGCTAGTAATATGAGGCAGTGGGTAAAAGTCACCTACTGTTTTGTCGTTAAGAGCTCTGAAATCTATAACTATTCTCCATTTTTTCTTTCCCGTAGCATCAATTTTCTTGGGTACGATGAGTAATGGTGAATTGTAAGGCGAAGCAGAAGGTTTTATTGCTCCTTCTGAATTCATTCGATCAATGACCTTGTCTATTTCTTCTTTTTGAGCAGGAGAGAATCTATAGGGTCTGGTATGAATTGGAATTTCATCTATAGTTATAATTTTGTGTTGTACCTTATTGGTTGGTTTTAAAGGTTCTCCTGTTAAGTGAAAACTTTCAGGAAACTCTCTTACTATATCCTTGACATGTTCTTGTTCTTCCTCGTTTAAATGATCTAATCTTAGATTGTCAATAATAGCTGAAATGCGATCTATTGGTTCTTCATAATCTTCATCTGAGGAGTCCTCATCTAGTTCTTCGCCTGGTAATGGATAGTATTCGAAAGGTATGAGTTCTTGGGGCGGGACATCTATTTCCACGTCTTCTGTTGTGGTATTTATCGCAAAAATGTGGCACAATCCATTGTTGTTGCTTACTATACCTTCTCCTATTATTAGGCCTTCCTCTGTTTTTATTAATGGTAAATAACCTTCTTTTACATCTTTATTTGATACTTCTATTGGTATTACTTGTCGGCCTCTGGCTTTGATGGTTAATCCTCTTCTTTTGTTTTCTTTATTTTCCACTAGATTTTCTCTGCACGTGATTGACTCTGCGTCTTGAAAGAATATGGGGTTTACCGGATTTGCGTGAGTAACAATAGAATTATGCCAAAAGGAAATCTCGGCCTTTTCTTGTCGAAGATATTCCCGTCCTAATATGCCATCGGACTGCAAGGGAAATTCTGAAGATACGACTTGAAAGGTAATAGGTTTTTTATTTACATTGACTTGGACTGTTCCAAGTGTGGGTATTTTTACAGGGGCTATTCCCTTAAGTTGTATGGCTTCGTTTATTGTTACGTTTAATTCTGGTTGTAATATGTCCAACTTTATTAAATTTACATCGGCACCAGTATCAACCAATAGTGATGCCTTTGAATTTAAGAAATCCAGAGATTTTAAAATTATTACTGGGGATTCTTTGCTGTGTTGGGCTTGCAAGATTGTTCTTGTTTTTGTAGTATCCTCACGGTTGCTTGACGCTCTTGTTTTTCCTGACTCGTCGTCGCGTCTGTCCGTCGAGCTGGATAGGAGTTTAAATGTTTTTCGTTAGTTGGAGCTGGAGATTGAGCGCGTGGGGGCGTTTTAGATCCTCCATATGAATTATTATGTCCATCCATTCTTTGTGGTTGTGGATAGAACGGGTAAGGATGATAGGGCATGAAAGGTGGCTGATTAAATTGATTAGGGTAATAAGGGTAAGGTGGATAAAATCCAGCAACTGGTTGTTGCGATTGGGGTAAATTAGACTGCCTTAAAATTCCTATGGGAGTAGGGGAGTGAGAACGCGGTATATTTGATTGGGTTTCTGGATTAAATCGTACACGAGGGCTAGGGCTCCTATTTCTAGTCTCGAAATTAGTATTATAAGTTCTATTTTCGCTCGGCTGCTGATACCTCGATACATGATAAGTGTAGTTATTTTTCTCAGCTTGATGTTGGTGTCTAATTTCAAATTGTAGTGCAGCTTCTACAGCATCTTTCATGTTTTTTATATTGCGTGCTTCTATTAAACTTGCAATAGAATCGGGTAGACCGTTAATGAATGCTTCTAAAGCGCAATCGTTCAAGGGTTCTAGCATGTTTTTCATTTTGTCTGCGCCATATGAGTTTACGAGGGCAGAAGTAGCTCCGGCTACCAAAAGAGTTAATCTATCATAAAATTCGCTTACACTTTCACCCCGGGTCATACGAATTGTGGATATCTCATGAAGATACCATACATACGACTTTTTCGGAGCATATCTTTGTTTTAAATGTTGAATTAGATCGTCAAGAGTGTCAAAGGTTTTACCATATGTGCTGTCGCGTGCGACACCTCTTAATTTGGATAACACAAGTTTAATATACTGTCTTTCACAATTAATGGGAATAGAAGATTCCCCGTTAGTTATATCTTCAATAAATTCTCTTAAGGGCATGTTTTTACCATCATAAAAAGGAATATGCATAGTTCCTTGTTGGAGTGCAAAACATTCCGCCATGGTAGTAATCATGGCGTCATTATTGGTAGATTCATTATCGTCAGTCATTTTGCTGATTTGATTGCCTATTTTCATATGAATTTAACTAATTTATTATCTAAATTTCGTTAATAATGTCAAAATAAAAGGGTAACCCTAAAACGCCGGTTATGTCCGTAAAACCAGTATAATTAATAGAGTGAAATTCTAAAACCGTGTGATTAACACAAACGTGAGCTTGCCCTAAGGTTTTTATTGTACCTTCTCTGAGAGAGAGAGTTTTAGTGAAGTCAATTCCAAAGAAAGAGTTTAATTCTTTGTTTTTTATTAAATTTATAGGTAATGAATGATCGATAATAAATTTTGCTTCAAAATCCTTAAAGAATGTTGATTTTAATAAGATAAGTGGGTATAAATTATTGTATCTTTCTATGAAATAGAAATATGAACTCATGAGGGGTTCGCTTGTGGAGGCCGCTTAAAGGCTTAAGCCTATTAAGTGCAGTTGTTTCCGCGGTATGGGCGTCCGACTTGACTCGACTTGAACTACTGCGAGTGAACCGCGCGCGAAGTCAGTGAGTAGTTAGAGTCAATCGTATGATTTTCGCGCTTTATTTGAATTTGGTTTTATTAACTTCTTTCTCAATTTTTTGTTTAATATGATTTATTTTGAATTTTTATTAATTATGCTCAGAGCTATTGGACTGCTAGCTATTGCTTCAATACTTTTTAAGATTATTTTTCTTTTTGTATCTATAGTCCAGTTCTCGCTTCGAGAATTTATTTCGTTTTGAAAATAATTAAAATGGCAAACTTGATCAAGACTAGCAGCTCCTAAAACTGCAATAATGTTAGAATCGCTTTGGTAATCTATCACTTCGAATTTAGTTAAGATTTCGCCAATTATTTCCTTTTCACTAGTGAATGAGTTTATTATATTTATAGGTATATTTACCTCACCAATAGTTTGAATTTCGTTGTTACAAAGTGAATAAGTTATTCCCTTATTAATATTAACAGAAGTGACTAGCTCTGATCTTTTGATTAAATTTTTAGGTATTGTAGGATCAAGAGCGTAATATTTATCTTGAGAAATAATATATTTAGAATTAAATTCATCAGTTGGGTAGATACAAGGTGTTTCCGTGTATTTATGCATGTGATTGCCTGAATTTATTTATTTATTTTTATTTATTTATTTATTTATTTTTTTTTTTTTTGGTTTTATTAATTGAACGTATTAGACTTTTCTATTAAATATACTTAATGTCGTTGGATTTTGAGTTATTGCTTCAAGACCGCTTTTAAGTCTATCTATTATTACATCTTTATTCCAATTTCCGTCTTGACCAACTATTTTGTTTTGAAAATAATTAAATTGACAAAATTGATCGAGCGTAGCGGCTCCTAAAATTGCAATTATATTGGAATTGGTTTGATAATTAACTACACCAAATTTTAAGGATACTTTTTCGCTTAATTCTCCTTTTGTGTAATATTCGTCCGTTGTGTAAACTGGTAAAATTACTTCGCCAATAGTTTGAATTTCTCCTTTAAAGAGTGAACGAGTTTTGTTTTTGTCAATATTAACAAAAGATTCTAACTCAGAACTCTTTATAATATTAATCGAAATAGTAGGATCAATAAGAAATCTTTTCTTTTGAGATATACAATGATGAGATATAAAATGTCCACTTGGATAATTAAAGGAAGTATTCAAATATTTATACATATATGATTTGTTATTAGTCCGTTTACTAAAAACGAAAGGTTTTTAACAATTATATTAATTTATTGACAATTATATGTATGTCTTAATCCTTGGTCGATCGTCTGACTTGAAATAGATTGTACTACTGTGCGACCGTCGCCTAAAGGCGAGATACAGTAGTTTAAATAAATGCAATTTCTTGTCCAAGGGAGACTCGCGCTTAATTCAAACTACTTAAATTAAACACTACCTTAAGCAAACCATAAGAAAACGAATAATACTATCAATGTTGCAATAGAAACACTTACATAAACAAAACACATGATTGATTAACTTTTAATTTATGGTTTTCAGTCTTATTTATATTAAGTTGAGTCTTTTTAATAAAGATTTTCCCATAATTCCAGAAAATTTAGAATCTATGCTTATATTGACAGTATGAAATTGAAATTCTTTGTTTAATATTAAAATTTTGATTATTCCAGCATATAGAGTTATTTTATTACTATTATTACTGATTTTTGAGTATTCAATAAGAGTAGAATACTTTAATGTATTTTTATTGATAAGATTAAAATTTGATGAAGAATCACATAAAATGTTGCTGAATTATTCTTTAAATTGTTAGAATAAATTATAATAGTGTTATTTTGATGATTAATTGTTAAATTAGGCATAAATATTCATTTCTTCTTACAAAATAAGCTTGTCACTATTAAGATTTTGCTCATCTGTTGCAAGTTCTAGATTAATTTCCTCAAGATAAAAAAATAGTTTTTCCATAAATTTATTACCTATAATTCCCGAAATTGGCAATTCTAGCCCTGTATTTTACGATGTGAAATTTAATCTCTTCACATACAATTCGAATGATGATGCTTTTGGAGTTATAATTTTTTGACTGAATGAAAGGAACTAGTTTAGTTTTTTCTATTAGATTATAATCTGTTGTGTAATCAATGATAAAATCTGCTGATCTGTTTTGTAAATAATCTGAATAAATTGTAATTATGTTATTTTTTCGATTAAAGAATAACATGAAACAATAATGTTAATGGTAACTTATTTTATTTTTATCATTGTGTACAAAGTATAATTTATTTTTTGTTATTTAATACTGATTCAGTATTGTTTAAGAGGGCTTCAAAGAAGTCTGAAAATTCTTGTTGTGAAGATAATGTTTTCACTTCTAATAATTTTTCTACCGCTTCTAAGGATTTTTCTTGGTATCTCTTTTGAACCTTCTTTCCTCCTCTGTTTCTAGGCTTTTTGAAGACTTGGTCCTCGTTTTGCATGATAGGTTAAACTGAAAGAAAAGACATTTCGTCTTTAATTTAGTTTAACCCGTTGTTTTTATGTGAATTAAAAGAAAATCAATTTTTAAAGTGAAACAAAAGAGATCCCCGCCAAGTCGGCGTAGAATTTCAGTGTATTAAGGTCGAAATTCGCCGAAAAGGCGTAAAATAACCTCAATTATGCTTCAACTTAATTAACTTTCAATTGTTATCTTTAAATTAACAAATTCGCCGAAAAGGCGTAAAATGTTACTTTCAAAGATTAACTGTTAGTGTGTAATGAAATCGTTTTATTAACAATTCTGCAAGAGGAAAATTGCAAGATCAAAATTCGCCGAAAAGGCGTAAAGTCAACCTTTTAAAACGATTAATGTGTAGTAAAGTAATGTAATTGAGTAATTGCATGAATTTTTGCCAAGCTAATATTTTATCCTAAGTGTAATTTAATTTTAACTTGCACCACGTGAATGGAAAGAAAAGGTTTCGTATAACTCTTAACCGCGAGCAGAAACAACGATTCTAAGTGTTAATATTAAATTACTTGCACAATAACCGAGTACAATTCTATCCGCAATTGCCGATTAAAGAAAGGAACAATCTATTAGTTGAACGATGTTAAAATGAATTTTAAAGAGTGAATTTAATGAAATTCGTATATTTTTGGAATACTTATTATTTATTAACAAAAGTAGCAAATCCCACCGCTGCCACCAAATCAGCTGTTACGACCCGAGCTAAGGTTTAGTATAGTTTACTAAATTATTAGTAAAGTGGAGACAAGTGCTGATTTGTCAAGTTGGTAAGACTTGACATTTATTTTTAAGTGTGGATTTGTTTGACTTTAAAGAAACTACGGGTTTCCGTTAAATAAACATATGCATATTCCCTTTTTATGTGATAATTTATTAACAATAATCAGTTTTAAACAATTACATTTACTTACAATTTCGAAGTTCTATTGTCGATAAAGTTACAATAATTTGACTGCAACCAGGCTTGCGTCACTGTGTTACTAGTAGTATGTAGATTTGAGATTTTTAGTTCGTATTATAGCACTTTAAGGGGAGATTCCACAGAAATTAAGGTTTTTTTAAAAAAATTTTTTATAGGTAGTAAAATAAACATTTCTTAGTTAAACTTTTTTTACCATAAAATACTTGTGTTACAGTAATAAAAACCATTTTTTATTTATTTATTTTTTTAATGGAGTCTTAGAAAATGGCTGCCGAAAGTGGTCCCCTCTAAAAGTTGTTTACATTTTTTCTCTGTGACAATTAATCTAAACTAAAAAAGTCAAAAATTTTCTTAATCTATACCATTATGGCTATCGTGTAAACTAGAACAAAAAAAATTTATTGAAAAATAACCAAATGGCAGACTTTTTAATTTTTCGACCATAATTTTGCAACTTAAATTGTTAATAACTTTTATAAATATTAATGGATCTTAAATATCCTAGTTTACACGAAAACTACACATTCAAGGAGCATGCTGTCCAAATTGCAAGTTATTTCGTTGAAAATTGTAAAAATGAGAGTGTAAACAAGTTGAAAATGTGTAGTTTCGAGAAAAACGCGTTTAAAGTTTGAAGGACCAAATATACAAAAATTTAACTTAAAGTTATATACATAACCTTTGATACGTAACAGTAGACATTTCTTATTACTTAAGAACTACTCTTTCAAGCGGTGCGAAAAGAAAAAATGTAAATTTAAAAATAAACAAATTGCAGTTAGGTAATTAATGAAAAAAACATGAATTTTCGAGGTGGAAAGGTGATGTTATTCCTACTCTCCTGCTAGCGAGTCTATTCTTATCGCTTCAGACTATTTTTCTCGTATTTTTAGATAATCATACTAACCAAAAATTAAAAAAAAAAAATTTCGGTATTAAAAAAAAAAATCAGTGGAATCTCCCCTTAAAGCACTAAAACGACTATTTTAACAGTTATTTCACCAACTCTAAGTGTTCTTTCTGTCACTGTACCTTGATACCAAAAGAAAACTTGCTTTCTTAGTAATCGGAAAGAACTTGCACTAATTTTGAGAAATTAGAAAGAGAATAGTAATTTTGAACTGTTATACGACGAAAGTAATAATATAATAGTGCAAGTTAGTTCCTTACGGAAAGCAATTATTCTCTTAGTGTTTAGCACTGACTCGAACTATTCAATATTACAATCGAAGGGCCGACTCAACGATACCGTTCGGGCAGAAACACACCGGAGTATTTGACGAGTGAAGTGAGAAAAACAGGGATTTATATAGTAACGATCATAGACTCATTGAACTCCGATCTGAGAAAATTTGTAAGAAACACGTTCTTGCAAATTTGTAAATTCACATATAATGAAGGTTTGTAATAATCGCGCGTTTGATAATTTGTTATAATCACGTACTTGATAATTTGTTATAATCACGTACTTGATAATTTGTTATAATCACGTACTTGATAATTTGTTATAATCACGTACTTGATAATTTGTTATAATCACGTACTTGATAATTTGTTATAATCAATTCATTAACAATAAAATTGTTTATACTAACCGTCTATTAACAAACTTTAAAATTATTCTTATAAGGATTTACTATCAATTGACCATTGATTGTGGACTGATTGTCGTGTTTGAATCTTTTAGTTACTAACAATAAGGATTGAATTGTCTATAACAAAATTTGCATTTGACATTACAGTTTATAAGATTAATGATTTTGACAATAACGTTATTATGAATTTTTGAATTTATTGGATTATCGACTCATTTATCCTTATAGTAATATTCTTCATTTAATTATCTCCTCACGATACATTAACCTTATGATAATGCACCGACTGTTGATTAGTCATTTATATAACTACAGTCGTTGTCTTATCATATCTGATTTGGATAAAAGATCGACTGCGATTTCATGAGATGCTAAATCTTAATCGAAATTAAACCTATTTTGCCTTATGTAGGTAATTAACTTTTAACAGTTAATTTACATATTTTTATACCAAATTAATTATTATCTTTAAAATCATGTGTAAAGCACAAGCACATGACAACACATTTTTAACCAGCATATATGTATATATACACAGATACTCGTCAAGTAGTACACATGATTGCCAAAAATGTTATATGGGGATGTAACAGCTACTGTTGCTGCTTCTATTTCAGCTGCATTATTAGTTTGCCGTCCTGTTGCTCGTTCGGAAACATTAAGTGGGTGATTTGGACCAAACCAAACTCCTATTCCTGCCCGTGGTTGTTCACTTCCATTCGAACTACATGCACCATCCACATAAACAGTTGTGTAATTATCTTTTAAAAGGGGACAATAGGAATTTTTTGGTTCAACCATCACACTAGCACTTTTAAATTTAGGACTTAATTGTTTTTGGGTTAAGGTTGGCACTACACTGGGTAAAACACTATGTCCTTTTCTAAACACTGGGGGTGGAGAGTCTTCACTTAATTCTTCTTCTGATGAAGATGATTCGTCGAGAGAAGTAAGAGGTTCGGACGTTGCCATAATTCTTCCTCGAGTAAGTCTTTTTGCAATGCAACTTTCATCAGGATCAATTGGGACTTTTGCCGCGGTTGATGATTTTGGTAAAGAAAAGTTCTTATCTTCTTTGTCATTCTTCTTCGCATTACTTTTAGGTTTATCAGCTAAATTTTTACTTTTACTAGGGAGTTGTTTAGGGTTTAAGGTTCGTATAGGAACTTTAGAAAATTGACCTTCTAGTTTTTGAATTTCTGTTGGATCACTTAAAGTTCTTTTGAGTTTAGGATTGAGAAGAATGGTTCTTGGATTTTTCTTCGCTTGTAAGGGCTGCTGAAGTGAAGTAGAAAGTTTCTCACTAACCGAAGATTTACTTTCCGCGCACTTTTTATCACCATCTTTTTTGTTAGCTGCAGATCGCGTTAGGGGTAAGGCCCGATATTTTACACACTTTTTTTCATTTTCTAGCACTTTCACTGGTTTTAATTTTGGAGTTAAGATTTTAGTATCAAGTGTGGGAGGATTAGAATCTTCCGATTCAGCGTCAGTTTCTGTTGTGGAAGTCATGTTCTCTTGGTTGTTTTCATTAACAGGGATGTTTGATAAAGCTTCAACTATTCTGTTGATTTTACCTGGTTTATATTCGAATTTATACACATAATCCTGAAGACGAAGTCTCCATCTGTGTAGCCTAGCACCTGGATTTTCGATATAATTCATCCAATTTATGGGTTCGAAATCACAAGCTAATATAAATTCTCGACCATAAAGATAAGGTCGGAAATTCTCAACAGCATATAAAATAGCAAGACACTCTTTCTCTGCTTTAGGGTATTTTTGTTCGTTTCTATTTAATACTTTCGAAAAGTATGTAATAGGTAAATCTATTCCTTCTAATTCTTGCGTTAAAATAGCTCCTATCGCGTTTTCGGATGCATCTGTGGTTAATTTAAAAGTTTTTGCAAAATCAGGATATTGAAGAATAGGTTCTTTACAAAGATAATTCCTAAGTTTACAAAAACTTTTTTCTTGATCGTCGGTCCAATTCCATACAGATTCTTTTCTTAAAAGATTTGTTAGTGAATTAGCTATTTTTGCATAATCTTTTATGAATCGTCTATAATAACCTGTTAATCCTAAAAATCCTCTTAGCTCTTTAAGGTTAGTAGGGTGAGAAAATTGTTTAATCGCTGTAATTTTTGCAGGGTTTGGTTTAACACCTTCTGGTCCAATTATGTGACCTAGATAAGCTACTTCTGTTTTTAAAAATTCGCACTTATCAGGTTGCAATTTTAAGTTCGCTTCCCGTAAACGGTTGAAAAGTCTTCTAGCGCGCCTATCATGTTCTTCTAGAGTGTTGGAATGAATAATAATATCATCCAGATAGACAAATGCTTCTGTATCAAGCATTGAATTTAACACATTATTTAATAATCGTTGAAATGTAGGCGGGGCATTCTTTATACCCATAGGCATACGATTATACTCGTAATGGTTATTTCCAGTGGAGAATGCGGTTTTATGTCTATCATCAGGATGAGTTTCGACTTGATGGAATCCCATGGCAAGGTCAAACACTGTAAAATATCGTGCAGTTCCAAGTCTTTCCAGCAGGGAGTTAACATGGGGTAATGGAAAAGAATCACCTATTACCTGCTCGTTAAGTTTTCTATAATCAACCACAACCCTCCATTTCTTTTCCCCGGATGCGTCTAATTTTTTTGGTATAATTAAAACAGGGGAATTGTATGAGGAATTGGATGGACCTATGATACCGCTGTTTAATTGTTTGAGAAGTGCAGTATCCATTTGTTCTCGAGCTTCATGGGGGCATCTATACTGTTTCTTATGAATAATTTTGTTGTCAATAGTTGGAATTCTATGCTGAATTAAATGTGTACTGGATAAAGTTTCTCCATTTAAAAAAAATATGTCGGCATAGTCTTCCACCCATTCGAATACTATCTTTCTTTCTTCTGGAGTTAAATGTGAAACATAGAGGGCATTTTTTACTTTTACGACTCGTTCTGGATAACTATTACTATTTTTGTATTGGAAATCTTCTAATTCTGAGTCTGTAAACTCTTCTCCAGGGAACTTGCAAAAATCAAATGGAACTAATTCTTGAGGTGTAAGTTCAAGGTTAATATCTTCTTCAGTAGTATTAATAGCTACAGCATGACATACTCCATCCTGTGAAGAAACAACTGCGTCGCCAATGTAAAGACCCTCAGGTGTGGTTACTCTAGGTAAATAACCTTCCTTGAGATTCCCGTTGGAGACGTCTATTGCTATTGGTTGTCTAGTTCTGGCCTTAATTCGTAGAATTCGAGCAAAGGGTTTAATGTCAGGTTTTAACACTTTTCTACTTTCTTGTGATTCTTTGTCTATAAAGGGTATGGGGGTTATAGGGTCTGAAAGTGTTACTAGGGCGTTATGTCTAAATGAAATTTGAGCCTGTTCCTGCCGAAGATAAGGTCTTCCTAATATACCAGAGGTTGAAATTGGAAAATTGTTTTTAACTACGTGAAATTGAACAGGGTTCTTTTGAATCGTAATTTTTATCGTTCCTAATGTTTTAACTGAATGATTTGTTATTCCTGTTATTATGACATAGTTTTCAACAGAAAGAATTAGTTCAGGATTCAAGGCATTTAATTTAATCAGATTAGTATCGGAACCAGGATCTACCAAAAATTTAACCTTGGAACATCTAAATTCGGGGGAAGTCAATTCGACTACTGGGGAATCTTCATTCCTGCTTCCGACTCGAAGGATTTTACCAAATTGTCTGCAAAATGTACTGCCCTGGAACGCTGAGGAGTTGGACTCGTCACCGCGTTTGAGTGGCGAGTCTGCTGAAAGTTTAAATTTCCCTGTGGTCCTGGTGAATTTGATCTGGGAGAAATATTACCATCTTCAAGCATTGGTTGACCGTAAGGCATGTTCAAAAGCTTCTGCAAGGTCCTTTGGATTTCTAGTATCAACAAACGTTGACATTTCTTCCGGAAGGCCCCTAACAAATGCTTCAAGAGCACAATCTATTATCGGTTTTATCATAATTTCACTTACAGTTATAATTTGATTACAAGCCTCTTCATTAGCATTACGATATTGAGTTGTATACTTCGCTTCTAGAGCATGCTTTGCACCGCTTATTAATCCTTGTGAACGATCATAATAGTCGCTTACGGTTTCGCTTTGTTTCATTCTTAAATTAATTATACTTTCAAAATACCATTGATACTTTTTCGTGGAAGCAAAACGTTTTTTTAAATGAGCTACAAGGTCGTCTATTCTATTAAAAGTTTTATCTCTAACACTTTCGCGAGCAGAACCCTTCAGCTTACTTAAAATGGCTTTTATGAAACTCGGTTCGCCCGCCTCACTCACGAATACTGCACCATTCACTACATCTTGAAGAAAATCTTTTAATGGGGGAAATTTTCCATCAAAATGTGGAATATGATAAGTGCTTTGTTGCACAGTCATATTTTCCATGACAGATGCCATTGCTGCACTAGCGTCAGCAGCAACAGGAGGAAGAGTGACATTCGGTCCACCTGTACCACTTGTCAAATTATCCTCTCCAGTCATGTTGGGGTGAATAATAATGGTAGAATTGCTGCCATTTATTTTTCTCGGAATTAAGGATTTTCTTAATAGATTAGCCACGATGGCCAGGTCAATTATTACAATTTTTTTAAAATTATAATTGTAAAAATAAACATTAAATTTTTGAAAAAGAGCAAATATAATTTGACAATAAGAATATCAGTATGTATACCTATCTTATTAGATTTTATTTTTTTTACCACGTACGGTATATAATCAACTAAACAACTATGTAATTGTAAGAAAGCATTATTTTGTACAATACAAAAGTGTATTCAAGCGTTATATTGAATATTGGCAATATCGTTGTGTACTATCGCCACCACGGATATTTTCTGTCACAAAGTTCTTGTTACTTTTCGTTATAGTTGTAGTTTTATTCCCATGAAAATTTTTCTCTCTTTATATATATATATTTTTTTTTAACTTAAAAATCTTTTATTTTCCGACAAAATTAAATTTGAACCAAAGGATTAAAATTTTAGAACTCTAACTTGACAAATTTGCCGGACGGCATAAGATGTCAATGACAAAACTGGAATTTGCCGAACGGCATAAGAACAGTTTCGATAGAGTATCTAAAATTTTAAAATTGAAGATTGAATTAATTGTCGAATAAAAACACCGACCTGACAAATTTGCCGGACGGCATAAGATGTCATATGTAGTACTATAATTTGCCGAACGGCATAAGAACAGCACCAGTCGATACTTTTTAATCAATCAATAATTGTAGGAAAATTATTAACAATCAAGTGGCTGAGTTTGACAAATTTGCCGGACGGCATAAGATGTCTATGATCGAACCATAATTTGCCGAACGGCATAAGAACAGTTCTCACTAAGCCCTTTGTTTTGTTAAAAATTCTTAGGAAATAAAATTTTAGAACTCTAACTTGACAAAATTGCCGGACGGCATAAGATGTCAATGACAAAACTGGAATTTGCCGAACGGCATAAGAACAGTTTCGATAGAGTATCTAAAACCTTAACAGAGATTAATAAAAATATAAAGAAAACAGCGTAACAAATTTGCCGGACGGCATAAGATGTTGACAATGGAACTACAATTTGCCGAACGGCATAAGAATAGATCCAGCTGAATTTCTTAAAATCTTTAATAAGTATTGGATTAATTAATAATCAAATAAAAATACCAGTATGACAAATTTGCCGGACGGCATAAGATGTCAAGTGTAGCGCTATAATTTGCCGAACGGCATAAGAACAGCACCAACTGATAATTTTCAAATGATTAATAAGGTAGAAGGAAAATATTATTTATTGGTTTATACACCTGTCTTCAGCCTTACATACTTGGCTATACAAGTGTTTCTTACAATTTCTTGCTTTACAAATTTTCCTTACATACAATTCTTAATACTAGGTTTGCGCCTACAGAACGTCTTTCGAAATTTAGGAGTACTCGCATTAGTCTGGACTACCCGTCTAATGGGTTTTCTCGCCAGAGGAGAGGGAAACTGTAGAAAACCTTCTCCTGAGTACAACCGGTTTATCGACAGTCGAGTTCTAATGGTGTGTACCGGACAATAATCGACAGTGCACATCATTATACCTCGACGTCAAACCTCCCGCTCAGATTATCTCACATGCCGGAAAAATCCAAGCCAAATGGGCGCGAACCAAGTACCCTTGGTCCTAGAACGTCCGCCAAGCGAGGCATCTTATCCGACCGAGCTAATCTGTCGGTGAAGAAGGAAAATATATTATTTTCTTGTTTTGATATTGAGAATTTATATATTTTTAATAAAAATTTTATAAAATCTATCCCACCGCTGCCACCATCAGCTTGTTACGAACGAAAAATAAATTTTATTTATTTTTATTTATTTAGTAATTTATTTATTAATTATTCGCCGGAGGAACCAAGCTGCCAAAACCTTAGAGAAAAATCTCAAACAAATAATGTTTATTTTTGTGGGTTCGATTGATTTGATCGCCGATAGAAGACGAAACTGCCAATGAATATGATTAAATTCCAAAAAGTATCTTATTTCCCTTGAGATGAAAAATTAACACTTAATATTTGACAGAAAGTAAAATTTTAATAAATGATAATTCACAATTCAGTATAATTAGCTTTATTTATTAACATCAAAAATTAAATTATAATAATGCTTGCTTGATACAATAAGAAAATAATAAATAGGAACGATACATTTGTTATCTTACTTATAGTATACTCTTACACTCTACCGCCTGAAAGATGGAGAGAAGGGAGGATATCTTTGAGTCACCGTTCTTCCGACGGGCAAAATGAATGAAAGGTGTACGCTTACGCGTACTATCCACGTCTCGAAACGCGGTATCGGTACCCGTATAAGTGTAGACGGCGCAGGTACAATCCGCACAACTGGCCGGTTATAAGAACAAGAAATTACTAAATTATTTTAATAATTTCTCACTACATTATATCACCGAAAGGGACTCGCCGGTTTAAGATTTTTATTTAATTTAATGTCCGCCCAAATAAAACTCAAAAGTCAAAATTTGAAGCCAGCACGCGGACGGGTCTAAAGTAAACTATTATTCGGATTCTACGAATAGCTAATGTGATACAGCGAATAAAAATTTATTTTTCAACTTTTATTCGGATTCGACGAAAAGCTAATGTGATACAGCGAACAATAATTTTTTTTAACCCTCAAAATTATTATCTGGCTCAACGAAAATCTATCGTGATACAACAGAATATAATAATTTTTGAATTAAAGCAATGTCCCGAATTATTATCTGGCTCAACGAAAATCTATCGTGATTCAGCAGAAAAATTCTAGAACGCCTCGCGAAATTTACTCCCGACTTTTATTTGTTTAGACGAGTAATTACTACCGCACAAACGCGTTATAAAGGATATAGAAGCTACTTTAAGACTGGAAGCCAGTGCTTGTGCCCTGGCTTTTATAGAAGCTCAGCTCAATGCAAAATGGAATAGATGAAATGGAGGTTGCTCGGAATTAGGAGTGGCAATACCATATTTGGACATGTAGTATTGGATTCTGAGAATTTTTCAATACCACATCTTCCACGACTTTTATTTCTAAGAATAAAATATGAGTTGCAATGTTAAAGAGCAACTATAGCCGTCTTCTTGTCTCTTTCTTTATATGAAATTAACCCTGCACGTGTTAAACTTCATCATACCTGCTATTCCACAAATTTTTAATTCTAAGAATTAAGTGTGAAAAGGAATCTTAAAGAACAACTATAGCTTCCTTCTGTCTCTTTTCTTTATATGAATACGAGACTAACTCTACACGGGTTAAACTTCATTGCAATGTGATAGTTGGTTTTGAAGATGTAATTTATATTTTTATGTTCCAACACTTCTTTAACTTAAGTATAAAAGGAAGGAAAATAGGGGAAGATTGGTATACATGCATAGTGCATTGCTTCTTAAGAATCTCCAGTTACGTTGTCAATAAGCATAGATTATGTTGTGTGCGTACAGTACCAGCGTCGCATGACTCAGTGCACCTAGCCGCAAAGAAGAAGAGAAGAAAGAGATAGTAATATGAATTGAATTACGCGAATATCCTCCCCTTTTCACATCTTATATCTTTTTCTTTTCTTTTCAGCAAAATTTTGTATTGATATTTGGCTACTATTTTAATCATTTACTCACTACATATATTACATTAATTGTCGAAATTATTTATTACAAGCCAAATTAATTATAGTCTTGTTTATTAATATTAGAAAAATTAATTATGAAATATGAATAATTATAATAAGAATAAGAATAATCAATTATGACTACTATATATACAATTGATTATTAATAAAATATGCATATCTTATAATAAATATCTTATAATAAATAAGAAAGAATAAAAATTATTCTTTCTATTTTTAATTGCTTTAGTTGAACGTATATATATATATATATATATATATATATACAATATGTATCTTCGAGACATCAATGCGTATCGGTTTACTTCTATCAACGCACGTGGCTGCCGGGCACTGTAGTAGTTAAGTGTCTATGTATAAATAAATTTCAACATTTACACTTTCCTACCTTTATATTTAATTTAATTTTTTTTTTAATTTATGAATTGCTGAAATTGTTAACGTTACGATTGTTCGTAACAGTTCAAGTATAATTTAGATGGAAAAAGCAAATATTTTATGAATTTAGTCGAAAATCAAAATTTTTAAATTTTCTGCAGAAAAAAAACAAAAAAATCGCTAAATTTTTCGTTTACAGAAATTTGAAAAATTGTTTAAAAATTGATTTTGCTACAATAATTCTATTTAAATACGAAATTAAATAATGAGTTTTGTCGAAATTCACGGTCACAAAATTTTTCTGAAACAAAAAATTTGAAGTAATCGTCGAAATTCGCAATTTAAAATTTCCTATTGAAAAAAACGAGAAAAACGCCGATTTTTAAATTTTGAAAAATTTTTGAATTCTTCAGAAAATTAGTTGTTCAAGTATAATTTAGATGGAAAAAGCAAATATTTTATGAATTTAGTCGAAAATCAAAATTTTTAAATTTTCTGCAGAAAAAAAACAAAAAAATCGCCAAATTTTTCGTATACAGAAAGTTGAAAAATTGTTTAAAAACTGATTAAGATACAATAATTCTGTTTTAATACGAAATTAAATAATGAATTTTGTCGAAATTTAGGGTTACAAAATTTTTCTGAAACAAAAAATTTGAAGAAATCGGCAAAATTCGCAATTTAAAATTTCCTATTGAAAAAAACGAGAAAAATGATGATTTTTAAATTTTTAAAAATTTATGAATTTTTCAGAAAATTAGTGTTTCAAGTATAATTAGATGAAAGCAGCAAATATTTTATGAATTTAGTCGAAAATCAAAATTTTTAAATTTTCTGCAGAAAAAAAACAAAAAAATCGCCAAATTTTTTGTTTACAGAAAGTTGAAAAATTGTTTAAAAACTGATTTTGCTACAATAATTCTGTTTAAATACGAAATTAAATAATGAATTTTGTCGAAATTCACGGTTACAAAATTTTTGTGAAACAAAAAAATAGAAGAAATCGGCGAAATTCGCTATTTCAAAATTTTCTATTGAAAAAAAAACGAGAAAAACGCCGACTTTTAAATTTTGAAAAATTTTTGAATTCATCAGAAAATTAGTTTTTTAAGTATAATTTAGATGGAAACAGCAAATATTTTATGAATTTAGTCGAAAATCAAAATTTTTAAATTTTCTGCAGAAAAAAACAAAAAAATCGCCAAATTTTTCGTTTTAAGAAAAATGAAAAATTTGTTTAAAAACTGATTTTGCTACAATAATTCTATTTAAATACGAAATTGAATAATGAGTTTTGTCGAAATTTAGGGTTACAAAATTTTTCTGAAAAAAAAATTTGAAGAAATCGGCAAAATTCGCAATTTAAAATTTCCTATTGAAAAAAACGAGAAAAATGACGATTTTTAAATTTTTAAAAATTTATGAATTTTTCAGAAAATTAGTGTTTCAAGTATAATTAGATGGAAACAGCAAATATTTTATGAATTTAGTCGAAAATCAAAATTTTTAAATTTTCTGCAGAAAAAAAAACAAAAAAATTGCCAAAGTTTTCGTTTTAAGAAAAATGAAAAATTTTTTTAAAAACTGATTTTGCTACAATAATTCTGTTTTAATACGAAATTAAATAATGAATTTTGTTGAAATTTAGGGTTACAAAATTTTTCTGAAACAAAAAATTTGACGAAATCGGCTAAATTTGCAATTGTAAAATTTCCTATTGATAAAAACGAGAAAAACGCCGATTTTTAAATTTTGAAAAATTTATGAATTCTTTAGTAATTTAGTTTTTCAAGTATAATTTAGATGGAAAAAGCAAATATTTTATGAATTTAGTCGAACATCAAAATTTTTAAATTTTCTGCAGAAAAAAAACAAAAAAATCGCCAAATTTTTCGTTTTAAGAAAAATGAAAAATTTGTTTAAAAACTGATTTTGCTACAATAATTCTATTTAAATACGAAATTAAATAATGAGTTTTGTCGAAATTTAGGGTTACAAAATTTTTCTGAAACAAAAAATTTGAAGAAATCGGCAAAATTCGCAATTTAAAATTTCCTATTGAAAAAAACGAGAAAAATGACGATTTTTAAATTTTTAAAAATTTATGAATTTTTCAGAAAATTAGTGTTTTAAGTATAATTTAGATGGAAACAGCAAATATTTTATGAATTTAGTCGAAAATCAAAATTTTTAAATTTTCTGCAGAAAAAAAACAAAAAAATTGCCAAATTTTTCGTTTTAAGAAAAATAAAAAATTTGTTTAAAAACTGATTTTGCTACAATAATTCTGTTTAAATACGAAATTAAATAATGAGTTTTGTCGAAATTAACGGTTACAAAATTTTTCTGAAACAAAAAATTTGAAGAAATCGGCAAAATTCGCAATTTAAAATTTCCTATTAATAAAAACGAGAAAAATGATGATTTTTAAATTTTTAAAAATTTATGAATTTTTCAGAAAATTAGTGTTTCAAGTATAATTAGATGGAAACAGCAAATATTTTATGAATTTAGTCGAAAATCAAAATTTTTAAATTTTCTGCAGAAAAAAACAAAAAAAATCGCCAAATTTTTCGTTTTAAGAAAAATGAAAAATTTGTTTAAAAACTGATTTTGCTACAATAATTCTATTTAAATACGAAATTAAATAATGAGTTTTGTCGAAATTTAGGGTTACAAAATTTTTCTGAAAAAAAAATTTGAAGAAATCGGCAAAATTCGCAATTTAAAATTTCCTATTGAAAAAAACGAGAAAAATGACGATTTTTAAATTTTTAAAAATTTATGAATTTTTCAGAAAATTAGTGTTTCAAGTATAATTAGATGGAAACAGCAAATATTTTATGAATTTAGTCGAAAATCAAAATTTTTAAATTTTCTGCAGAAAAAAAACAAAAAAATTGCCAAATTTTTCGTTTTAAGAAAAATGAAAAATTTGTTTAAAAACTGATTTTGCTACAATAATTCTGTTTTAATACGAAATTAAATAATGAATTTTGTTGAAATTTAGGGTTACAAAATTTTTCTGAAACAAAAAATTTGACGAAATCGGCTAAATTTGCAATTGTAAAATTTCCTATTGATAAAAACGAGAAAAACGCCGATTTTTAAATTTTGAAAAATTTATGAATTCTTTAGTAATTTAGTTTTTCAAGTATAATTTAGATGGAAAAAGCAAATATTTTATGAATTTAGTCGAAAATCAAAATTTTTAAATTTTCTGCAGAAAAAAACAAAAAAAAAATCGCCAAATTTTTCGTTTTAAGAAAAATGAAAAATTTGTTTAAAAACTGATTTTGCTACAATAATTCTATTTAAATACGAAATTAAATAATGAGTTTTGTCGAAATTTAGGGTTACAAAATTTTTCTGAAACAAAAAATTTGAAGAAATCGGCAAAATTCGCAATTTAAAATTTCCTATTGAAAAAAACGAGAAAAATGACGATTTTTAAATTTTTAAAAATTTATGAATTTTTCAGAAAATTAGTGTTTCAAGTATAATTAGATGGAAACAGCAAATATTTTATGAATTTAGTCGAAAATCAAAATTTTTAAATTTTCTGCAGAAAAAAAACAAAAAAATTGCCAAATTTTTCGTTTTAAGAAAAATGAAAAATTTGTTTAAAAACTGATTTTGCTACAATAATTCTGTTTAAATACGAAATTAAATAATGAGTTTTGTCGAAATTAACGGTTACAAAATTTTTCTGAAACAAAAAATTTGAAGAAATCGGCAAAATTCGCAATTTAAAATTTCCTATTAATAAAAACGAGAAAAACGCCGATTTTTAAATTTTGAAAAATTTATGAATTCTTCAGAAAATTAGTTTTTCAAGTATAATTTAGATGGAAAAAGCAAATATTTTATGAATTTAGTCGAAAATCAAAATTTTTAAATTTTCTGCAGAAAAATAACAAAAAATCGTCAAATTTTTGGTTTTAAGAAAAATGAAAAATTAGTTTAAAAACTGATTTTGCTACAATAATTCTATTTAAATACGAAATTAAATAATGAGTTTTGTCGAAATTCACGGTCATAAAATTTTTCTGAAACAAAAAATTTAAAGAAATCGGCAAAATTCGCAATTTAAAATTTCCTATTGAAAAAACGAGAAAAATGACGATTTTTAAATTTTTAAAAATTTATGAATTCTTTAGTAATTTAGTTTTTCAAGTATAATTAGATGGAAACAGCAAATATTTTATAAATTTAGTCGAAAATCAAAATTTTTAAATTTTCTGCAGAAAAAAAACAAAAAAATTGCCAAATTTTTCGTTTTAAGAAAAATGAAAAATTTGTTTTAAAATTGATTTTGCTACAATAATTCTGTTTAAATACGAAAATAAATAATGAGTTTTGTCGAAATTAACGGTTACAAAATTTTTCTGAAACAAAAAATTTGAAGAAATCGGCAAAATTCGCAATTTAAAATTTCCTATTGAAAAAAACGAGAAAAATGACGATTTTTAAATTTTTGAAAATTTATGAATTCTTTAGTAATTTAGTTTTTCAAGTATAATTTAGATGGAAAAAGCAAATATTTTATGAATTTAGTCGAAAATCAAAATTTTTAAATTTTCTGCAGAAAAAAACAAAAAAAAAATCGCTAAATTTTTCGTTTACAGAAATTTGAAAAACTGTTTAAAAATTGATTTTGCTACAATCATTCTGTTTAAATACGAAATTAAATAATGAATTTTGTCGAAATTTAGGGTTACAAATTTTTCCTGAAACAAAAAATTTGAAGAAATCGGCGAAACTCGCAATTTAAAATTTCCCATTGAAAAAAAACGAGAAAAACGCCGATTTTTAAATTTTAAAAAAGTTTTGAATTCTTCAGAAAATTAGTTTTTCAAGTATAATTAGATGAAAGCAGCAAATATTTTATGAATTTAGTCGAAAATCAAAATTTTTAAATTTTCTGCAGAAAAAAAACAAAAAAATCGTCAAATTTTTGGTTTTAAGAAAAATGAAAAATTAGTTTAAAAACTGATTTTGCTACAATAATTCTATTTAAATACGAAATTAAATAATGAGTTTTGTCGAAATTCACGGTCACAAAATTTTTCTGAAACAAAAAATTTGAAGAAATCGGCAAAATTCGCAATTTAAAATTTCCTATTGATAAAAACGAGAAAAACGCCGATTTTTAAATTTTGAAAAATTTATGAATTCTTTAGTAATTTAGTTTTTCAAGTATAATTTAGATGGAAAAAGCAAATATTTTATGAATTTAGTCGAAAATCAAAATTTTTAAATTTTCTGCAGAAAAAAACAAAAAAAATCGCAAAATTTTTCATTTTAAGAAAAATGAAAAATTTGTTTAAAAACTGATTTTGCTACAATAATTCTATTTAAATACGAAATTAAATAATGAGTTTTGTCGAAATTTAGGGTTTCAAAATTTTTCTGAAACAAAAAATTTGAAGAAATCGGCAAAATTCGCAATTTAAAATTTCCTATTGAAAAAAACGAGAAAAATGACGATTTTTAAATTTTTAAAAATTTATGAATTTTTCAGAAAATTAGTGTTTCAAGTATAATTAGATGGAAACAGCAAATATTTTATGAATTTAGTCGAAAATCAAAATTTTTAAATTTTCTGCAGAAAAAAAAACAAAAAAATTGCCAAATTTTTCGTTTTAAGAAAAATGAAAAATTTGTTGAAAAACAGATTTTGCTACAATAATTCTGTTTAAATACGAAATTAAATAATGAGTTTTGTCGAAATTTAGGGTTACAAAATTTTTCTGAAACAAAAAATTTGACGAAATCGGCTAAATTTGCAATTGTAAAATTTCCTATTGATAAAAACGAGAAAAACGCCGATTTTTAAATTTTGAAAAAGTTTTGAATTCTTCAGAAAATTAGTTTTTTAAGTATAATTAGATGAAAGCAGCAAATATTTTATGAATTTAGTCGAAAATCAAAATTTTTAAATTTTCTGCAGAAAAAAAACAAAAAAATCGCCAAATTTTTCGTTTACAGAAAGTTGAAAAATTGTTTAAAAACTGATTAAGATACAATAATTCTGTTAAAATACGAAAATAAATAATGAATTTTGTCGAAATTCACGGTTACAAAATTTTTGTGAAACAAAAAAATAGAAGAAATCGGCGAAATTCGCAATTTCAAAATTTTCTATTGAAAAAAAACGAGAAAAACGCCGACTTTTAAATTTTGAAAAATTTTTGAATTCATCAGAAAATTAGTTTTTTAAGTATAATTTAGATGGAAACAGCAAATATTTTATGAATTTAGTCGAAAATCAAAATTTTTAAATTTTCTGCAGAAAAAAACAAAAAAATCGCCAAATTTTTCGTTTTAAGAAAAATGAAAAATTTGTTTAAAAACTGATTTTGCTACAATAATTCTATTTAAATACGAAATTAAATAATGAATTTTGTCGAAATTTAGGGTTACAAATTTTTCCTGAAACAAAAAATTTGAAGAAATCGGAGAAAATCGCAATTTAAAATTTCCAATTGAAAAAAAAAAAGAAAAACTCAGATTTTTAAGTTTTGAAAAAGTTTTTAATTCTTCAAAAAATTAGTTTTTCAAGTATAATTTAGATGGAAAAAGCAAATATTTTATGAATTTAGTCGAAAATCAAAATTTTTAAATTTTCTGCAGAAAAAAAACAAAAAAATCGTCAAATTTTTGGTTTTAAGAAAAATGAAAAATTAGTTTAAAAACTGATTTTGCTACAATAATTCTATTTAAATACGAAATTAAATAATGAGTTTTGTCGAAATTCACGGTCACAAAATTTTTCTGAAACAAAAAATTTGAAGAAATCGGCAAAATTCGCAATTTAAAATTTCCTATTTAAAAAAACGAGAAAAATGACGATTTTTAAATTTTTAAAAATTTATGAATTCTTTAGTAATTTAGTTTTTCAAGTATAATTTAGATGGAAAAAGCAAATATTTTATGAATTTAGTCGAAAATCAAAATTTTTAAATTTTCTGCAGAAAAAAACAAAAAAAATCGATCAATTTTTCTTTTTCAGAAATTATAAAAATTGTTTAAAAATTAATTTAGCTACAATAATTTTGTTTAAATACGAAATTAAATAATGAGTTTTGTCGAAACTTAGGGTTACAAAATTTTTCTGAAACAAAAAATTTGAAGAAATCGGCGAAATTCGCAATTTAAAATTTCCTATTGAAAAAAACGAGAAAAATGACGATTTTTAAATTTTTAAAAATTTATGAATTCTTTAGTAATTTAGTTGTTCAAGTATAATTTAGATGGAAAAAGCAAATATTTTATAAATTTAGTCGAAAATCAAAATTTTTATATTTTCTGCAGAAAAAAAACAAAAAAATCGCCAAATTTTTCGTTTACAGAAAGTTGAAAAATTGTTTAAAAACTGATTAAGATACAATAATTCTGTTTTAATGCGAAATTAAATAATGAATTTAGTCGAAATTTAGGGTTACAAAATTTTTCTGAAACAAAAAATTTGACGAAATCGGCTAAATTTGCAATTGTAAAATTTCCTATTGATAAAAACGAGAAAAACGCCGATTTTTAAATTTTGAAAAATTTATGAATTCTTTAGTAATTTAGTTTTTCAAGTATAATTTAGATGGAAAAAGCAAATATTTTATGAATTTAGTCGAAAATCAAAATTTTTAAATTTTCTGCAGAAAAAAACAAAAAAAAATCGCCAAATTTTTCGTTTTAAGAAAAATGAAAAATTTGTTTAAAAACTGATTTTGCTACAATAATTCTATTTAAATACGAAATTAAATAATGAGTTTTGTCAAAATTTAGGGTTACAAAATTTTTCTGAAACAAAAAATTTGAAGAAATCGGCAAAATTCGCAATTTAAAATTTCCTATTGAAAAAAACGAGAAAAATGACGATTTTTAAATTTTTAAAAATTTATGAATTTTTCAGCAAATTAGTGTTTCAAGTATAATTAGATGGAAACAGCAAATATTTTATGAATTTAGTCGAAAATCAAAATTTTTAAATTTTCTGCAGAAAAAAAACAAAAAAAAATTGCCAAATTTTTCGTTTTAAGAAAAATGAAAAATTTGTTTAAAAACTGATTTTGCTACAATAATTCTGTTTTAATACGAAATTAAATAATGAATTTTGTCGAAATTTAGGGTTACAAAATTTTTCTGAAACAAAAAATTTGACGAAATCGGCTAAATTTGCAATTGTAAAATTTCCTATTGATAAAAACGAGAAAAACGCCGATTTTTAAATTTTGAAAAATTTATGAATTCTTTAGTAATTTAGTTTTTCAAGTATAATTTAGATGGAAAAAGCAAATATTTTATGAATTTAGTCGAAAATCAAAACTTTTAAATTTTCTGCAGAAAAAAACAAAAAAAATCGCCAAATTTTTCGTTTACAGAAAGTTGAAAAATTGTTTAAAAACTGATTAAGATACAATAATTCTGTTAAAATACGAAAATAAATAATGAATTTTGTCGAAATTCACGGTTACAAAATTTTTGTGAAACAAAAAAATAGAAGAAATCGGCGAAATTCGCAATTTCAAAATTTTCTATTGAAAAAAAACGAGAAAAACGCCGACTTTTAAATTTTGAAAAATTTTTGAATTCATCAGAAAATTAGTTTTTTAAGTATAATTTAGATGGAAACAGCAAATATTTTATGAATTTAGTCGAAAATCAAAATTTTTAAATTTTCTGCAGAAAAAAACAAAAAAATCGCCAAATTTTTTGTTTTAAGAAAAATGAAAAATTTGTTTAAAAACTGATTTTGCTACAATAATTCTATTTAAATACGAAATTAAATAATGAATTTTGTCGAAATTTAGGGTTACAAATTTTTCCTGAAACAAAAAATTTGAAGAAATCGGCGAAACTTGCAAATTAAAATTTCCCATTGAAAAAAAACGAGAAAAACGCCGATTTTTAAATTTTGAAAAAGTTTTGAATTCTTCAAAAAATTAGTTTTTTAAGTATAATTAGATGAAAGCAGCAAATATTTTATGAATTTAGTCGAAAATCAAAATTTTTAAATTTTCTGCAGAAAAAAAACAAAAAAATCGTCAAATTTTTGGTTTTAAGAAAAATGAAAAATTAGTTTAAAAACTGATTTTGCTACAATAATTCTATTTAAATACAAAATTAAATAATGAGTTTTGTCGAAATTCACGGTCACAAAATTTTTCTGAAACAAAAAATTTGAAGAAATCGGCAAAATTCGCAATTTAAAATTTCCTATTTAAAAAAACGAGAAAAATGACGATTTTTAAATTTTTAAAAATTTATGAATTCTTTAGTAATTTAGTTTTTTAAGTATAATTTAGATGGAAAAAGCAAATATTTTATGAATTTAGTCGAAAATCAAAATTTTTAAATTTTCTCCAGAAAAAAACAAAAAAAATCGATCAATTTTTCTTTTTCAGAAATTATAAAAATTGTTTAAAAATTAATTTAGCTACAATAATTTTGTTTAAATACGAAATTAAATAATGAGTTTTGTCGAAACTTAGGGTTACAAAATTTTTCTGAAACAAAAAATTTGAAGAAATCGGCGAAATTCGCAATTTAAAATTTCCTATTGAAAAAAACGAGAAAAATGACGATTTTTAAATTTTTAAAAATTTATGAATTCTTTAGTAATTTAGTTGTTCAAGTATAATTTAGATGGAAAAAGCAAATATTTTATAAATTTAGTCGAAAATCAAAATTTTTATATTTTCTGCAGAAAAAAAAACAAAAAAATTGCCAAATTTTTCGTTTACAGAAAGTTGAAAAATTGTTTAAAAACTGATTAAGATACAATAATTCTGTTTTAAGCGAAATTAAATAATGAATTTTGTCGAAATTTAGGGTTACAAAATTTTTCTGAAACAAAAAATTTGACGAAATCGGCTAAATTTGCAATTGTAAAATTTCCTATTGATAAAAACGAGAAAAACGCCGATTTTTAAATTTTGAAAAATTTATGAATTCTTTAGTAATTTAGTTTTTCAAGTATAATTTAGATGGAAAAAGCAAATATTTTATGAATTTAGTCGAAAATCAAAATTTTTAAATTTTCTGCAGAAAAAAACAAAAAAAAATCGCCAAATTTTTCGTTTTAAGAAAAATGAAAAATTTGTTTAAAAACTGATTTTGCTACAATAATTCTATTTAAATACGAAATTAAATAATGAGTTTTGTCAAAATTTAGGGTTACAAAATTTTTCTGAAACAAAAAATTTGAAGAAATCGGCAAAATTCGCAATTTAAAATTTCCTATTGAAAAAAACGAGAAAAATGACGATTTTTAAATTTTTAAAAATTTATGAATTTTTCAGAAAATTAGTGTTTCAAGTATAATTAGATGGAAACAGCAAATATTTTATGAATTTAGTCGAAAATCAAAATTTTTAAATTTTCTGCAGAAAAAAAACAAAAAAAAATTGCCAAATTTTTCGTTTTAAGAAAAATGAAAAATTTGTTTAAAAACTGATTTTGCTACAATAATTCTGTTTTAATACGAAATTAAATAATGAATTTTGTCGAAATTTAGGGTTACAAAATTTTTCTGAAACAAAAAATTTGACGAAATCGGCTAAATTTGCAATTGTAAAATTTCCTATTGATAAAAACGAGAAAAACGCCGATTTTTAAATTTTGAAAAATTTATGAATTCTTTAGTAATTTAGTGTTTCAAGTATAATTAGATGGAAACAGCAAATATTTTATGAATTTAGTCGAAAATCAAAATTTTTAAATTTTCTGCAGAAAAAAAACAAAAAAAAATTGCCAAATTTTTCGTTTTAAGAAAAATGAAAAATTTGTTTAAAAACTGATTTTGCTACAATAATTCTGTTTTAATACGAAATTAAATAATGAATTTTGTCGAAATTTAGGGTTACAAAATTTTTCTGAAACAAAAAATTTGACGAAATCGGCTAAATTTGCAATTGTAAAATTTCCTATTGATAAAAACGAGAAAAACGCCGATTTTTAAATTTTGAAAAATTTATGAATTCTTTAGTAATTTAGTTTTTCAAGTATAATTTAGATGGAAAAAGCAAATATTTTATGAATTTAGTCGAAAATCAAAACTTTTAAATTCTCTGCAGAAAAAAAACAAAAAAAATCGCCAAATTTTTCGTTTTAAGAAAAATGAAAAACTGTTTAAAAATTGATTTTGCTACAATAATTCTGTTTAAATACGAAATTAAATAATAAATTTTGTCGAAATTTAGGGTTACAAATTTTTCCTGAAACAAAAAATTTATTTATACATTTATTTATTTATACATATAAACGGGCAGTGCCCTTTCGTACATAAGGTACTAAGAATAACAAAATTAAATAGAAATTAATAGAAGTAATAAAGTGCGAAGTTATGACAAATTAATTAGTATTAACAAGAAGTAACCTACGTAATTCAATGATAAATTTATTTAAGGAGATACCATAAAAATCAATAACATTATGGAATTGATTTGCCTCTCTACTCAGTCTTATCAGTATTGAATTGGCGCAAGAGTCAGTCCGATAACAATACTGTTTGAACACAGAAGGGTTTCTTACTGGTCTGAAAGGAACAAAAAACTGTAATAATGACAAAATCGACGGACAATTAGTAATTCCATTTATGATCTTAAATATAAAAATTAAATCAGCATATAAGAACCTATCTTTAATTAAGGGGATGTTCAAAACCCTTCTGAGTTCAGAGTAGTCGTGACTATGGTAATCAAAAGGTAACCTCAGTTGTCTCGCAACAAAACGTAAAAATCTGTTTTGAACACGCTCCAAATCAGTGATGTAACATTCTTGATAAGGGGACCAGATTGATGCAGCAAACTCAATAATTGGCCTTACCAATGAGAAGAATAAAGTTTTCAATGCCAAAATATTTTTAAAGCGAGAGGCGCTCCTAGTGATAAGACCCAAGACCTTATTTGCCTTGTTAACAACGTTCTGAATATGATCTTTGTAATCCAAAGCAGGGTCCAAGAGTACTCCGAGATCGCGAACCTGGGTTACCCTGGAAACCAACTCAGTACCAAGTAAATAATTAAAATTTATTACTTCCACACGTTTTGAGAAGGAAATGACACTACATTTTTTATATTTAATGGAAGTCTATTCTTAGTGGTCCACTCATAGAGCCGGTCAAGATCCTTTTGTAGATCAAGATTATCATTCTCACAAGTAATATGTTTGTAAATCTTAAGATCGTCAGCAAATAATAAAAAATAACTATTGTTAAATAAATGTTTGATATCATTTATAAAAAGTATAAAGAAAAGTGGACCAAGATGAGAACCCTGAGGGATTCCAGAGGTAGCCAGAAATACGTCAGAGTAGTCGTAACCCACCCGAACTGATAAAAAATAAAAAAAATTGAAAAAGTTTTGAATTCTTCAGAAAATTAGTTTTTCAAGTATAATTAGATGAAAGCAGCAAATATTTTATGAATTTAGTCGAAAATCAAAATTTTTAAATTTTCTGCAGAAAAATAACAAAAAAATCGTCAAATTTTTGGTTTTAAGAAAAATGAAAAATTAGTTTAAAAACTGATTTTGCTACAATAATTCTATTTAAATACGAAATTAAATAATGAGTTTTGTCGAAATTCACAGTCACAAAATTTTTCAGAAACAAAAAATTTGAAGAAATCGGCAAAATTCGCAATTTAAAATTTCCTATTGAAAAAAACGAGAAAAATGACGATTTTTAAATTTTTAAAAATTTATGAATTCTTTAGTAATTTAGTTTTTCAAGTATAATTTAGATGGAAAAAGCAAATATTTTATGAATTTAGTCGAAATTCAAAATTTTTAAATTTTCTGCAGAAAAAAACAAAAAAAATCGATCAATTTTTCTTTTTCAGAAATTATAAAAATTGTTTAAAAATTAATTTTGCTACAATAATTCTGTTTAAATAGGAAATGAAATAATGACTTTTGTCGAAATTCACGGTTACTAAATTTTTCTGAAACAAAAAATTTGAAGAAATCGGCAAAATTCGCAATTTAAAATTTCCTATTGAAAAAAACGAGAAAAATGACGATTTTTAAATTTTTAAAAATTTATGAATTCTTTAGTAATTTAGTTTTTCAAGTATAATTTAGATGAAAAAAGCAAATATTTTATGAATTTAGTCGAAAATCAAAATTTTTAAATTTTCTGCAGAAAAATAACAAAAAAATCGTCAAATTTTTGGTTTTAAGAAAAATGAAAAATTAGTTTAAAAACTGATTTTGCTACAATAATTCTATTTAAATACGAAATTAAATAATAAGTTTTGTCGAAATTCACGGTTACTAAATTTTTCTGAAACAAAAAATTTGAAGAAATCGGCAAAATTCGCAATTTAAAATTTCCTATTGAAAAAAACGAGAAAAATGACGATTTTTAAATTTTTAAAAATTTATGAATTCTTTAGTAATTTAGTTATTCAAGTATAATTTAGATAGAAACAGCAAATATTTTATGAATTTAGTCGAAAATCAAAATTTTTAAATTTTCTGCAGAAAAAAAACAAAAAAATCGTCAAATTTTTGGTTTTAAGAAAAATGAAAAATTTGTTTAACAACTGATTTTGCTACAATAATTCTATTTAAATACGAAATTAAATAATGAGTTTTGTCGAAATTCACGGTCACAAAATTTTTCTGAAACAAAAAATTTGAAGAAATCGTCGAAATTCGCAGTTTTATTCTTTCCTATTTAAAAAAACGTGAAAAACGCCGATTTTTAAATTTTTAAACATTTATAAATTTTTCAGAAAATTAGTTTTTCAAGTATAATTAGATGGAAACAGCAAATATTTTATGAATTTAGTCGAAAATCAAAATTTTTAAATTTTCTGCAGAAAAAAACAAAAAAAAAATCGCTAAATTTTTCGTTTACAGAAATTTGAAAAACTGTTTAAAAATTGATTTTGCTACAATCATTCTGTTTAAATACGAAATTAAATAATGAGTTTTGTCAAAAGTTAGGGTTACAAATTTTTCCTGAAACAAAAAATTTGAAGAAATCGGCGAAATTTAAAATTTCCTATTAAAAAAAAACGAGAAAAATGACGATTTTTAAATTTTTAAAAATTTATGAATTCTTTAGTAATTTAGTTTTTCAAATATAATTTAGACGGAAAAAGCAAATATATTATGAATTTAGTTGAAAATCAAAATTTTTAAATTTTCTGCAGAAAAAAAACAAAAAAATCGCCAAATTTTTCGTTTTAAGAAAAATGAAAAATTTGTTTAAAAACTGATTTTGCTACAATAATTCTATTTAAATACGAAATTAAATAATGAGTTTTGTCGAAATTCACGGTTACTAAATTTTTCTAAAACAAAAAATTTGACGAAATCGGCTAAATTTGCAATTGTAAAATTTCCTATTGAAAAAAACGAGAAAAATGACGATTTTTAAATTTTTAAAAATTTATGAATTCTTTAGTAATTTAGTTGTTCAAGTATAATTTAGATGGAAAAAGCAGATATTTTATGAATTTAGTCGAAAATCAAAATTTTTAAATTTTCTGCAGAAAAGAAACAAAAAAATCGCCAAATTTTTCGTTTACAGAAAGTTGAAAAATTGTTTAAAAACTGATTAAAATACAATAATTCTGTTTAAATACGAAATTAACTAATGAATTTTGTCAAAAATCACGGTTACAAAATTTTTGTGAAACAAAAAAATAGAAGAAATCGGCGAAATTCGCAATTTCAAAATTTTCTATTGAAAAAAAACGAGAAAAACGCCGACTTTTAAATTTTGAAAAATTTTTGAATTCATCAGAAAATTAGTTTTTTAAGTATAATTTAGATGGAAACAGCAAATATTTTATGAATTTAGTCGAAAATCAAAATTTTTAAATTTTCTGCAGAAAAAAACAAAAAAATCGCCAAATTTTTTGTTTTAAGAAAAATGAAAAATTTGTTTAAAAACTGATTTTGCTACAATAATTCTATTTAAATACGAAATTAAATAATGAATTTTGTCGAAATTTAGGGTTACAAATTTTTCCTGAAACAAAAAATTTGAAGAAATCGGCGAAACTTGCAAATTAAAATTTCCCATTGAAAAAAAACGAGAAAAACGCCGATTTTTAAATTTTGAAAAAGTTTTGAATTCTTCAAAAAATTAGTTTTTTAAGTATAATTAGATGAAAGCAGCAAATATTTTATGAATTTAGTCGAAAATCAAAATTTTTAAATTTTCTGCAGAAAAAAAACAAAAAAATCGTCAAATTTTTGGTTTTAAGAAAAATGAAAAATTAGTTTAAAAACTGATTTTGCTACAATAATTCTGTTTTAATACGAAATTAAATAATGAATTTTGTCGAAATTTAGGGTTACAAAATTTTTCTGAAACAAAAAATTTGACGAAATCGGCTAAATTTGCAATTGTAAAATTTCCTATTGATAAAAACGAGAAAAACGCCGATTTTTAAATTTTGAAAAATTTATGAATTCTTTAGTAATTTAGTTTTTCAAGTATAATTTAGATGGAAAAAGCAAATATTTTATGAATTTAGTCGAAAATCAAAACTTTTAAATTTTCTGCAGAAAAAAACAAAAAAAATCGCCAAATTTTTCGTTTTAAGAAAAATGAAAAACTGTTTAAAAATTGATTTTGCTACAATAATTCTGTTTAAATACGAAATTAAATAATAAATTTTGTCGAAATTTAGGGTTACAAATTTTTCCTGAAACAAAAAATTTATTTATACATTTATTTATTTATACATATAAACGGGCAGTGCCCTTTCGTACATAAGGTACTAAGAATAACAAAATTAAATAGAAATTAATAGAAGTAATAAAGTGCGAAGTTATGACAAATTAATTAGTATTAACAAGAAGTAACCTACGTAATTCAATGATAAATTTATTTAAGGAGATACCATAAAAATCAATAACATTATGGAATTGATTTGCCTCTCTACTCAGTCTTATCAGTATTGAATTGGCGCAAGAGTCAGTCCGATAACAATACTGTTTGAACACAGAAGGGTTTCTTACTGGTCTGAAAGGAACAAAAAACTGTAATAATGACAAAATCGACGGACAATTAGTAATTCCATTTATGATCTTAAATATAAAAATTAAATCAGCATATAAGAACCTATCTTTAATTAAGGGGATGTTCAAAACCCTTCTGAGTTCAGAGTAGTCGTGACTATGGTAATCAAAAGGTAACCTCAGTTGTCTCGCAACAAAACGTAAAAATCTGTTTTGAACACGCTCCAAATCAGTGATGTAACATTCTTGATAAGGGGACCAGATTGATGCAGCAAACTCAATAATTGGCCTTACCAATGAGAAGAATAAAGTTTTCAATGCCAAAATATTTTTAAAGCGAGAGGCGCTCCTAGTGATAAGACCCAAGACCTTATTTGCCTTGTTAACAACGTTCTGAATATGATCTTTGTAATCCAAAGCAGGGTCCAAGAGTACTCCGAGATCGCGAACCTGGGTTACCCTGGAAACCAACTCAGTACCAAGTAAATAATTAAAATTTATTACTTCCACACGTTTTGAGAAGGAAATGACACTACATTTTTTATATTTAATGGAAGTCTATTCTTAGTGGTCCACTCATAGAGCCGGTCAAGATCCTTTTGTAGATCAAGATTATCATTCTCACAAGTAATATGTTTGTAAATCTTAAGATCGTCAGCAAATAATAAAAAATAACTATTGTTAAATAAATGTTTGATATCATTTATAAAAAGTATAAAGAAAAGTGGACCAAGATGAGAAACCCTGAGGGATTCCAGAGGTAGCCAGAAATACGTCAGAGTAGTCGTAACCCACCCGAACTGATAAAAAATAAAAAAAAATTGAAAAAGTTTTGAATTCTTCAGAAAATTAGTTTTTCAAGTATAATTAGATGAAAGCAGCAAATATTTTATGAATTTAGTCGAAAATCAAAATTTTTAAATTTTCTGCAGAAAAATAACAAAAAAATCGTCAAATTTTTGGTTTTAAGAAAAATGAAAAATTAGTTTAAAAACTGATTTTGCTACAATAATTCTATTTAAATACGAAATTAAATAATGAGTTTTGTCGAAATTCACAGTCACAAAATTTTTCAGAAACAAAAAATTTGAAGAAATCGGCAAAATTCGCAATTTAAAATTTCCTATTGAAAAAACGAGAAAAATGACGATTTTTAAATTTTTAAAAATTTATGAATTCTTTAGTAATTTAGTTTTTCAAGTATAATTTAGATGGAAAAAGCAAATATTTTATGAATTTAGTCGAAATTCAAAATTTTTAAATTTTCTGCAGAAAAAAACAAAAAAAATCGATCAATTTTTCTTTTTCAGAAATTATAAAAATTGTTTAAAAATTAATTTTGCTACAATAATTCTGTTTAAATAGGAAATGAAATAATGACTTTTGTCGAAATTCACGGTTACTAAATTTTTCTGAAACAAAAAATTTGAAGAAATCGGCAAAATTCGCAATTTAAAATTTCCTATTGAAAAAAACGAGAAAAATGACGATTTTTAAATTTTTAAAAATTTATGAATTCTTTAGTAATTTAGTTTTTCAAGTATAATTTAGATGAAAAAAGCAAATATTTTATGAATTTAGTCGAAAATCAAAATTTTTAAATTTTCTGCATAAAAATAACAAAAAAATAGTAAAATTTTTGTTTTTAAGAAAAATGAAAAAATAGTTTAAAAACTTATTTTTATAAAATAATTATATTTAAATAAGAAATTAAATAATAAGTTTTGTCGAAATTCACGGTTACTAAATTTTTCTGAAACAAAAAATTTGAAGAAATCGGCAAAATTCGCAATTTAAAAATTTCCTATTGAAAAAAACGAGAAAAATGACGATTTTTAAATTTTTAAAAATTTATGAATTCTTTAGTAATTTAGTTATTCAAGTATAATTTAGATAGAAACAGCAAATATTTTATGAATTTAGTCGAAAATCAAAATTTTTAAATTTTCTGCAGAAAAAAAACAAAAAAATCGTCAAAATTTTGGTTTTAATAAAAATGTAAAATTTGTTTAACAACTGATTTTGCTACAATAATTCTATTTAAATACGAAATTAAATAATGAGTTTTGTCGAAATTCACGGTCACAAAATTTTTCTGAAACAAAAAATTTGAAGAAATCGTCTAAATTAGCAGTTTTATTCTTTCCTATTAAAAAAAACGTGAAAAACGCCGATTTTTTTTAAATTTTTTAAAACATTTATAAATTTTTCAGAAAATTAGTTTTTCAAGTATAATTAGATGGAAACAGCAAATATTTTATGAATTTAGTCGAAAATCAAAATTTTTAAATTTTCTGCAGAAAAAAACAAAAAAATTGTAAAATTTTTGGTTTTAAGAAAAATGAAAAATTTGTTTAAAAACTGATTTTGCTACAATAATTCTATTTAAATACGAAATTAAATAATGAGTTTTGTCGAAATTCACGGTTACTAAATTTTTCTAAAACAAAAAATTTGACGAAATCGGCTAAATTTGCAATTGTAAAATTTCCTATTGAAAAAAACGAGAAAAATGACGATTTTTAAATTTTTAAAAATTTATGAATTCTTTAGTAATTTAGTTGTTCAAGTATAATTTAGATGGAAAAAGCAAATATTTTATGAATTTAGTCGAAAATCAAAATTTTTAAATTTTCTGCAGAAAAAAAACAAAAAAATCGCCAAATTTTTCGTTTACAGAAAGTTGAAAAATTGTTTAAAAACTGATTAAAATACAATAATTCTGTTTAAATACGAAATTAACTAATGAATTTTGTCAAAAATCACGGTTACAAAATTTTTGTGAAACAAAAAAATAGAAGAAATCGGCGAAATTCGCAATTTCAAAATTTTCTATTGAAAAAAAACGAGAAAAACGCCGACTTTTAAATTTTGAAAAATTTTTGAATTCATCAGAAAATTAGTTTTTTAAGTATAATTTAGATGGAAACAGCAAATATTTTATGAATTTAGTCGAAAATCAAAATTTTTAAATTTTCTGCAGAAAAAAACAAAAAAATCGCCAAATTTTTTGTTTTAAGAAAAATGAAAAATTTGTTTAAAAACTGATTTTGCTACAATAATTCTATTTAAATACGAAATTAAATAATAAGTTTTGTCGAAATTCACGGTTACTAAATTTTTCTGAAACAAAAAATTTGAAGAAATCGGCAAAATTCGCAATTTAAAATTTCCTATTGAAAAAAACGAGAAAAATGACGATTTTTAAATTTTTAAAAATTTATGAATTCTTTAGTAATTTAGTTATTCAAGTATAATTTAGATAGAAACAGCAAATATTTTATGAATTTAGTCGAAAATCAAAATTTTTAAATTTTCTGCAGAAAAAAAACAAAAAAATCGTCAAATTTTTGGTTTTAAGAAAAATGAAAAATTTGTTTAACAACTGATTTTGCTACAATAATTCTATTTAAATACGAAATTAAATAATGAGTTTTGTCGAAATTCACGGTCACAAAATTTTTCTGAAACAAAAAATTTGAAGAAATCGTCGAAATTCGCAGTTTTATTCTTTCCTATTTAAAAAAACGTGAAAAACGCCGATTTTTAAATTTTTAAACATTTATAAATTTTTCAGAAAATTAGTTTTTCAAGTATAATTAGATGGAAACAGCAAATATTTTATGAATTTAGTCGAAAATCAAAATTTTTAAATTTTCTGCAGAAAAAAACAAAAAAATTGTCAAATTTTTGGTTTTAAGAAAAATGAAAAATTTGTTTAAAAACTGATTTTGCTACAATAATTCTATTTAAATACGAAATTAAATAATGAGTTTTGTCGAAATTCACGGTTACTAAATTTTTCTAAAACAAAAAATTTGACGAAATCGGCTAAATTTGCAATTGTAAAATTTCCTATTGAAAAAAACGAGAAAAATGACGATTATTAAATTTTTTAAAATTTATGAATTCTGTAGTAATTTAGTTGTTCAAGTATAATTTAGATGGAAAAAGCAAATATTTTATGAATTTAGTCGAAAATCAAAATTTTTAAATTTTCTGCAGAAAAAAAACAAAAAAATCGCCAAATTTTTCGTTTAAAGAAAAATGAAAAATTTGTTTAAAAACTGATTAAAATACAATAATTCTGTTTAAATACGAAATTAACTAATGAATTTTGTCAAAAATCACGGTTACAAAATTTTTGTGAAACAAAAAAATAGAAGAAATCGGCGAAATTCGCAATTTCAAAATTTTCTATTGAAAAAAAACGAGAAAAACGCCGACTTTTAAATTTTGAAAAATTTTTGAATTCATCAGAAAATTAGTTTTTTAAGTATAATTTAGATGGAAACAGCAAATATTTTATGAATTTAGTCGAAAATCAAAATTTTTAAATTTTCTGCAGAAAAAAACAAAAAAATCGCCAAATTTTTTGTTTTAAGAAAAATGAAAAATTTGTTTAAAAACTGATTTTGCTACAATAATTCTATTTAAATACGAAATTAAATAATGAATTTTGTCGAAATTTAGGGTTACAAATTTTTCCTGAAACAAAAAATTTGAAGAAATCGGCGAAACTTGCAAATTAAAATTTCCCATTGAAAAAAAACGAGAAAAACGGCGCCGATTTTTAAATTTTGAAAAAGTTTTGAATTCTTCAAAAAATTAGTTTTTTAAGTATAATTAGATGAAAGCAGCAAATATTTTATGAATTTAGTCGAAAATCAAAATTTTTAAATTTTCTGCAGAAAAAAAACAAAAAAATCGTCAAATTTTTGGTTTTAAGAAAAAAAATGAAAAATTAGTTTTAAAAACTGATTTTGCTACAATAATTCTATTTAAATACAAAATTAAATAATGAGTTTTGTCGAAATTCACGGTCACAAAATTTTTCTGAAACAAAAAATTTGAAGAAATCGGCAAAATTCGCAATTTAAAATTTCCTATTTAAAAAAAACGAGAAAAATGACGATTTTTAAATTTTTAAAAATTTATGAATTCTTTAGTAATTTAGTTTTTTAAGTATAATTTAGATGGAAAAAGCAAATATTTTATGAATTTAGTCGAAAATCAAAATTTTTAAATTTTCTCCAGAAAAAAACAAAAAAAATCGATCAATTTTTCTTTTTCAGAAATTATAAAAATTGTTTAAAAATTAATTTAGCTACAATAATTTTGTTTAAATACGAAATTAAATAATGAGTTTTGTCGAAACTTAGGGTTACAAAATTTTTCTGAAACAAAAAATTTGAAGAAATCGGCGAAATTCGCAATTTAAAATTTCCTATTGAAAAAAACGAGAAAAATGACGATTTTTAAATTTTTAAAAATTTATGAATTCTTTAGTAATTTAGTTGTTCAAGTATAATTTAGATGGAAAAAGCAAATATTTTATAAATTTAGTCGAAAATCAAAATTTTTATATTTTCTGCAGAAAAAAAACAAAAAAATTGCCAAATTTTTCGTTTACAGAAAGTTGAAAAATTGTTTAAAAACTGATTAAGATACAATAATTCTGTTTTAAGCGAAATTAAATAATGAATTTTGTCGAAATTTAGGGTTACAAAATTTTTCTGAAACAAAAAATTTGACGAAATCGGCTAAATTTGCAATTGTAAAATTTCCTATTGATAAAAACGAGAAAAACGCCGATTTTTAAATTTTGAAAAATTTATGAATTCTTTAGTAATTTAGTTTTTCAAGTATAATTTAGATGGAAAAAGCAAATATTTTATGAATTTAGTCGAAAATCAAAATTTTTAAATTTTCTGCAGAAAAAAACAAAAAAAAATCGCCAAATTTTTCGTTTTAAGAAAAATGAAAAATTTGTTTAAAAACTGATTTTGCTACAATAATTCTATTTAAATACGAAATTAAATAATGAGTTTTGTCAAAATTTAGGGTTACAAAATTTTTCTGAAACAAAAAATTTGAAGAAATCGGCAAAATTCGCAATTTAAAATTTCCTATTGAAAAAAACGAGAAAAATGACGATTTTTAAATTTTTAAAAATTTATGAATTTTTCAGAAAATTAGTGTTTCAAGTATAATTAGATGGAAACAGCAAATATTTTATGAATTTAGTCGAAAATCAAAATTTTTAAATTTTCTGCAGAAAAAAAACAAAAAAAAATTGCCAAATTTTTCGTTTTAAGAAAAATGAAAAATTTGTTTAAAAACTGATTTTGCTACAATAATTCTGTTTTAATACGAAATTAAATAATGAATTTTGTCGAAATTTAGGGTTACAAAATTTTTCTGAAACAAAAAATTTGACGAAATCGGCTAAATTTGCAATTGTAAAATTTCCTATTGATAAAAACGAGAAAAAACGCCGATTTTTAAATTTTGAAAAATTTATGAATTCTTTAGTAATTTAGTGTTTCAAGTATAATTAGATGGAAACAGCAAATATTTTATGAATTTAGTCGAAAATCAAAATTTTTAAATTTTCTGCAGAAAAAAAACAAAAAAAAATTGCCAAATTTTTCGTTTTAAGAAAAATGAAAAATTTGTTTAAAAACTGATTTTGCTACAATAATTCTGTTTTAATACGAAATTAAATAATGAATTTTGTCGAAATTTAGGGTTACAAAATTTTTCTGAAACAAAAAATTTGACGAAATCGGCTAAATTTGCAATTGTAAAATTTCCTATTGATAAAAACGAGAAAAACGCCGATTTTTAAATTTTGAAAAATTTATGAATTCTTTAGTAATTTAGTTTTTCAAGTATAATTTAGATGGAAAAAGCAAATATTTTATGAATTTAGTCGAAAATCAAAACTTTTAAATTTTCTGCAGAAAAAAACAAAAAAAATCGCCAAATTTTTCGTTTTAAGAAAAATGAAAAACTGTTTAAAAATTGATTTTGCTACAATAATTCTGTTTAAATACGAAATTAAATAATAAATTTTGTCGAAATTTAGGGTTACAAATTTTTCCTGAAACAAAAAATTTATTTATACATTTATTTATTTATACATATAAACGGGCAGTGCCCTTTCGTACATAAGGTACTAAGAATAACAAAATTAAATAGAAATTAATAGAAGTAATAAAGTGCGAAGTTATGACAAATTAATTAGTATTAACAAGAAGTAACCTACGTAATTCAATGATAAATTTATTTAAGGAGATACCATAAAAATCAATAACATTATGGAATTGATTTGCCTCTCTACTCAGTCTTATCAGTATTGAATTGGCGCAAGAGTCAGTCCGATAACAATACTGTTTGAACACAGAAGGGTTTCTTACTGGTCTGAAAGGAACAAAAAACTGTAATAATGACAAAATCGACGGACAATTAGTAATTCCATTTATGATCTTAAATATAAAAATTAAATCAGCATATAAGAACCTATCTTTAATTAAGGGGATGTTCAAAACCCTTCTGAGTTCAGAGTAGTCGTGACTATGGTAATCAAAAGGTAACCTCAGTTGTCTCGCAACAAAACGTAAAAATCTGTTTTGAACACGCTCCAAATCAGTGATGTAACATTCTTGATAAGGGGACCAGATTGATGCAGCAAACTCAATAATTGGCCTTACCAATGAGAAGAATAAAGTTTTCAATGCCAAAATATTTTTAAAGCGAGAGGCGCTCCTAGTGATAAGACCCAAGACCTTATTTGCCTTGTTAACAACGTTCTGAATATGATCTTTGTAATCCAAAGCAGGGTCCAAGAGTACTCCGAGATCGCGAACCTGGGTTACCCTGGAAACCAACTCAGTACCAAGTAAATAATTAAAATTTATTACTTCCACACGTTTTGAGAAGGAAATGACACTACATTTTTTATATTTAATGGAAGTCTATTCTTAGTGGTCCACTCATAGAGCCGGTCAAGATCCTTTTGTAGATCAAGATTATCATTCTCACAAGTAATATGTTTGTAAATCTTAAGATCGTCAGCAAATAATAAAAAATAACTATTGTTAAATAAATGTTTGATATCATTTATAAAAAGTATAAAGAAAAGTGGACCAAGATGAGAACCCTGAGGGATTCCAGAGGTAGCCAGAAATACGTCAGAGTAGTCGTAACCCACCCGAACTGATAAAAAATAAAAAAAATTGAAAAAGTTTTGAATTCTTCAGAAAATTAGTTTTTCAAGTATAATTAGATGAAAGCAGCAAATATTTTATGAATTTAGTCGAAAATCAAAATTTTTAAATTTTCTGCAGAAAAATAACAAAAAAATCGTCAAATTTTTGGTTTTAAGAAAAATGAAAAATTAGTTTAAAAACTGATTTTGCTACAATAATTCTATTTAAATACGAAATTAAATAATGAGTTTTGTCGAAATTCACAGTCACAAAATTTTTCAGAAACAAAAAATTTGAAGAAATCGGCAAAATTCGCAATTTAAAATTTCCTATTGAAAAAACGAGAAAAATGACGATTTTTAAATTTTTAAAAATTTATGAATTCTTTAGTAATTTAGTTTTTCAAGTATAATTTAGATGGAAAAAGCAAATATTTTATGAATTTAGTCGAAATTCAAAATTTTTAAATTTTCTGCAGAAAAAAACAAAAAAAATCGATCAATTTTTCTTTTTCAGAAATTATAAAAATTGTTTAAAAATTAATTAAGATACAATAATTCAGTTTTAATACGAAATAAAATAATGAATTTTGTCGAAATTCACGGTCACAAATTTTTCCTGAAACAAAAAATTTGAAGAAATCGGCAAAATTCGCAGTTTAAAATTTCCTATTGAAAAAAACGAGAAAAATGACGATTTTTAAATTTTTAAAAATTTATTAATTCTTTAGTAATTTAGTTTTTCCAGTTTAATTTAGATGGAAAAAGCAAATATTTTATGAATTTAGTCGAAAATCAAAATTTTTAAATTTTCTGCAGAAAAATAACAAAAAAATCGTCAAATTTTTGGTTTTAAGAAAAATGAAAAATTAGTTTAAAAACTGATTTTGCTACAATAATTCTATTTAAATACGAAATTAAATAATAAGTTTTGTCGAAATTCACGGTTACTAAATTTTTCTGAAACAAAAAATTTGAAGAAATCGGCAAAATTCGCAATTTAAAATTTCCTATTGAAAAAAACGAGAAAAATGACGATTTTTAAATTTTTAAAAATTTATGAATTCTTTAGTAATTTAGTTATTCAAGTATAATTTAGATAGAAACAGCAAATATTTTATGAATTTAGTCGAAAATCAAAATTTTTAAATTTTCTGCAGAAAAAAAACAAAAAAATCGTCAAATTTTTGGTTTTAAGAAAAATGAAAAATTTGTTTAACAACTGATTTTGCTACAATAATTCTATTTAAATACGAAATTAAATAATGAGTTTTGTCGAAATTCACGGTCACAAAATTTTTCTGAAACAAAAAATTTGAAGAAATCGTCGAAATTCGCAGTTTTATTCTTTCCTATTTAAAAAAACGTGAAAAACGCCGATTTTTAAATTTTTAAACATTTATAAATTTTTCAGAAAATTAGTTTTTCAAGTATAATTAGATGGAAACAGCAAATATTTTATGAATTTAGTCGAAAATCAAAATTTTTAAATTTTCTGCAGAAAAAAACAAAAAAAAAATCGCTAAATTTTTCGTTTACAGAAATTTGAAAAACTGTTTAAAAATTGATTTTGCTACAATCATTCTGTTTAAATACGAAATTAAATAATGAGTTTTGTCAAAATTTAGGGTTACAAATTTTTACTGAAACAAAAAATTTGAAGAAATCGGCGAAATTCGAAATTTAAAATTTCCTATTAAAAAAAAACGAGAAAAATGACGATTTTTAAATTTTTAAAAATTTATGAATTCTTTAGTAATTTAGTTTTTCAAGTATAATTTAGATAGAAACAGCAAATATTTTATGAATTTAGTTGAAAATCAAAATTTTTAAATTTTCTGCAGAAAAAAAACAAAAAAATCGTCAAATTTTTGGTTTTAAGAAAAATGAAAAATTTGTTTAAAAACTGATTTTGCTACAATAATTCTATTTAAATACGAAATTAAATAATGAGTTTTGTCGAAATTCACGGTTACTAAATTTTTCTAAAACAAAAAATTTGACGAAATCGGCTAAATTTGCAATTGTAAAATTTCCTATTGAAAAAAACGAGAAAAATGACGATTTTTAAATTTTTAAAAATTTATGAATTCTTTAGTAATTTAGTTGTTCAAGTATAATTTAGATGGAAAAAGCAAATATTTTATGAATTTAGTCGAAAATCAAAATTTTTAAATTTTCTGCAGAAAAAAAACAAAAAAATCGCCAAATTTTTCGTTTACAGAAAGTTGAAAAATTGTTTAAAAACTGATTAAAATACAATAATTCTGTTTAAATACGAAATTAACTAATGAATTTTGTCAAAAATCACGGTTACAAAATTTTTCTGAAACAAAAAATTTGAAGAAATCGGCAAAATTCGCAATTTAAATTTTCCTATTGATAAAAACGAGAAAAACGCCGATTTTAAAATTTTGAAAAATTTATGAATTCTTTAGTAATTTAGTTTTTCAAGTATAATTTAGATGGAAAAAGCAAATATTTTATGAATTTAGTCGAAAATCAAAACTTTTAAATTTTCTGCAGAAAAAAACAAAAAAAATCGCCAAATTTTTCGTTTTAAGAAAAATGAAAAATTTGTTTGAAAACTGATTTTGCTTCAATAATTCTATTTAAATGCGATATTAAATAATGAGTTTTGTCGAAATTTAGGGTTACAAAATTTTTCTGAAACAAAAAATTTGAAGAAATCGGCAAAATTCGCAATTTAAAATTTCCTATTGAAAAAAACTAGAAAAATGACGATTTTTAAATTTTTAAAAATTTATGAATTCTTTAGTAATTTAGTTTTTCAAGTATAATTAGATGGAAACAGCAAATATTTTATATATTTAGTCGAAAATCAAAATTTTTAAATTTTCTGCAGAAAAAAAACATAAAAATTGCCAAATTTTTCGTTTTAAGAAAAATGAAAAATTTGTTTTAAAATTGATTTTGCTACAATAATTCTGTTTAAATACGAAATTAAATAATGAGTTTTGTCGAAAATAACGGTTACAAAATTTTTCTGAAACAAAAAATTTGAAGAAATCGGCAAAATTTGCAATTTAAAATTTCCTATTGAAAAAAACGAGAAAAATGACGATTTTTAAATTTTTAAAAATTTATGAATTATTTAGTAATTTAGTTTTTCAAGTATAATTTAGATGGAAAAAGCAAATATTTTATGAATTTAGTCGAAAATCAAAATTTTTAAATTTTCTGCAGAAAAAAACAAAAAAATCGCACAATTTTTCAATTTCGAAAATTTGAAAAATTGTTTAAAAACTAATTTTCCTACAATAATTCTGTTAAATTACAAAAATAAATAATGAATTTTGTCGAAATTTACGGTTACAAAATTTTTCTGAAACAAAAAATTTGAAGAAATCGGCGAAATTCGAAATTTCAAATTTTTCTATTGAAAAAAAACGAGAAAAACGCCGATTTTTAAATTTTGAAAAAGTTTTGAATTCTTCAGAAAAATAGTTTTTCAAGTATAATTAGATGAAAACAGCAAATATTTTATGAATTTAGTCGAAATCAAAATTTTTAAATTTTCTGCAGAAAAAAACAAAAAAATCGACAAATTTTTCGTTTTCAGAAATTTGAAAAATTGTTTAAAAACTGACTCTGCTACAATAATTCTGTTTTAATACGAAATTAAATAATGAATTTTGTCGAAATTTAGGGTTACAAAATTTTTCTGAAACAAAAAATTTGAAGAAATCGTCGAAATTCGCAATTTTATTCTTTCCTATTTAAAAAAACGAGAAAAACGCGATTTTTAAATTTTTAAACATTTATAAATTTTTCAGAAAATTAGTTTTTCAAGTATAATTAGATGGAAATAGCAAATATTTTATGAATTTAGTCGAAAATCAAAATTTTTAAATTTTCTGCAGAAAAAAAATAAAAAAATCGCTAAATTTTTCGTTTTAAGAAAAATGAAAAATTTGTTTAAAAACTGATTTTGCTACAATAATTCTATTTAAATACGAAATTAAATAATGAGTTTTGTCGAAATTCACGGTTACTAAATTTTTCTGAAACAAAAAATTTGAAGAAATCGGCGAAATTCGCAATTTAAAATTTCCTATTGAAAAAAACGAGAAAAATGACGATTTTTAAATTTTGAAAAATTTATGAATTCTTTAGTAATTTAGTTTTTCAAGTATAATTTAGATGGAAAAAGCAAATATTTTATGAATTTAGTCGAAAATCAAAACTTTTAAATTTTCTGCAGAAAAAAACAAAAAAAATCGCCAAATTTTTCGTTTTAAGAAAAATGAAAAATTTGTTTAAAAACTGATTTTGCTTCAATAATTCTACTTAAATACGAAATTAAATAATGAGTTTTGTCGAAATTTAGGGTTACAAAATTTTTCTGAAACAAAAAATTTGAAGAAATCGGCAAAATTTGCAATTTAAAATTTCCTATTGAAAAAAACGAGAAAAATGACGATTTTTAAATTTTTAAAAATTTATGAATTCTTTAGTAATTTAGTTTTTCAAGTATAATTTAGATGGAAAAAGCAAATATTTTATGAATTTAGTCGAAATCAAAATTTTTAAATTTTCTGCAGAAAAAAACAAAAAAATCGACAAATTTTTCGTTTTCAGAAATTTGAAAAATTATTTAAAAACTAATTTTCCTACAATAATTCTGTTAAATTACAAAAATAAATAATAAATTTTGTCGAAATTTACGGTTACAAAATTTTTCTGAAACAAAAAATTTGAAGAAATCGGCGAAATTCGAAATTTCAAAATTTTCTATTGAAAAAAAACGAGAAAAACGCCGATTTTTAAATTTTGAAAAAGTTTTGAATTCTTCAGAAAATTAGTTTTTCAAGTATAATTAGATGAAAACAGCAAATATTTTATGAATTTAGTCGAAATCAAAATTTTTAAATTTTCTGCAGAAAAAAACAAAAAAATCGACAAATTTTTCGTTTTCAGAAATTTGAAAAATTATTTAAAAACTGACTCTGCTACAATAATTCTGTTTTAATACGAAATTAAATAATGAATTTTGTCGAAATTTAGGGTTACAAAATTTTTCTAAAACAAAAAATTTGACGAAATCGGCTAAATTTGCAATTGTAAAATTTCCTATTGATAAAAACGAGAAAAACGCCGATTTTTAAATTTTGAAAAATTTATGAATTCTATAGTAATTTAGTTTTTCAAGTATAATTTTGATGGAAAAAGCAAATATTTTATGAATTTAGTCGAAAATCAAAACTTTTAAATTTTCTGCAGAAAAAAACAAAAAAAATCGCCAAATTTTTCGTTTTAAGAAAAATGAAAAATTTGTTTAAAAACTGATTTTGCTACAATAATTCTATTTAAATACGAAATTAAATAATGAGTTTTGTCGAAATTTAGGGTTACAAAATTTTTCTGAAACAAAAAATTTGAAGAAATCGGCAAAATTCGCAATTTAAAATTTCCTATTGAAAAAAACTATAAAAATGACGATTTTTAAATTTTTAAAAATTTATGAATTCTTTAGTACTTTAGTTTTTCAAGTATAATTAGATGGAAACAGCAAATATTTTATATATTTAGTCGAAAATCAAACTTTTTAAATTTTCTGCAGAAAAAAAACATAAAAATTGCCAAATTTTTCGTTTTAAGAAAAATGAAAAATTTGTTTTAAAATTGATTTTGCTACAATAATTCTGTTTAAATACGAAATTAAATAATGAGTTTTGTCGAAATTAACGGTTACAAAATTTTTCTGAAACAAAAAATTTGAAGAAATCGGCAAAATTTGCAATTTAAAACTTCCTATTGAAAAAAACGAGAAAAATGACGATTTTTAAATTTTTAAAAATTTATGAATTCTTTAGTAATTTAGTTTTTCAAGTATAATTTAGATGGAAAAAGCAAATATTTTATGAATTTAGTCGAAAATCAAAATTTTTAAATTTTCTGCAGAAAAAAACAAAAAAATCGCACAATTTTTCAATTTCGAAAATTTGAAAAATTGTTTAAAAACTAATTTTCCTACAATAATTCTGTTAAATTACAAAAATAAATAATGAATTTTGTCGAAATTTACGGTTACAAAATTTTTCTGAAACAAAAAATTTGAAGAAATCGGCGAAATTCGAAATTTCAAAATTTTCTATTGAAAAAAAACGAGAAAAACGCCGATTTTTAAATTTTGAAAAAGTTTTGAATTCTTCAGAAAATTAGTTTTTCAAGTATAATTAGATGGAAACAGCAAATATTTTATGAATTTAGTCGAAATCAAAATTTTTAAATTTTCTGCAGAAAAAAACAAAAAAATCGACAAATTTTTCGTTTTCAGAAATTTGAAAAATTGTTTAAAAACTGACTCTGCTACAATAATTCTGTTTTAATACGAAATTAAATAATGAATTTTGGCGAAATTTAGGGTTACAAAATTTTTCTGAAACATAAAATTTGAAGAAATCGGCAAAATTCGCAATTTAAAATTTCCTATTGAAAAAAAAAAAAACGAGAAAAATGACGATTTTTAAATTTTTAAAAATTTATTAATTCTTTAGTAATTTAGTTTTTCAAGTATAATTTAGATGGAAAAAGCAAATATTTTATGAATTTAGTCGAAAATCAAAATTTTTAAATTTTCTGCAGAAAAAAACAAAAAAAAAATCGCTAAATTTTTCGTTTACAGAAATTTGAAAAACTGTTTAAAAATTGGTTTTGCTACAATAATTCTGTTTAAATACGAAATTAAATAATAAATTTTGTCGAAATTTAGGGTTACAAATTTTTCCTGAAACAAAAAATTTGAAGAAATCGGCGAAACTCGCAATTTAAAATTTCCCATTGAAAAAAAACGAGAAAAACGCCGATTTTTAAATTTTGAAAAAGTTTTGAATTCTTTAGTAATTTAGTTTTTCAAGTATAATTTAGATGGAAATAGCAAATATTTTATGAATTTAGTCGAAAATCAAAATTTTTAAATTTTCTGCAGAAAAAACAAAAAAAATCGATCAATTTTTCTTTTTCAGAAATTATAAAAATTGTTTAAAAATTAATTTTGCTACAATAATTCTGTTTAAATACGAAATTAAATAATGAGTTTTGTCGAAATTCACGGTTACTAAATTTTTCTGAAACAAAAAATTTGAAGAAATCGGCAAAATTCGCAATTTAAAATTTCCTATTGAAAAAAACGAGAAAAATGACGATTTTTAAATTTTTAAAAATTTATGAATTCTTTAGTAATTTAGTTTTTCAAGTATAATTTAGATGGAAAAAGCAAATATTTTATGAATTTAGTCGAAAATCAAAATTTTTAAATTTTCTGCAGAAAAAAACAAAAAAATCGCACAATTTTTCAATTTCGAAAATTTGAAAAATTGTTTAAAAACTAATTTTCCTACAATAATTCTGTTAAATTACAAAAATAAATAATGAATTTTGTCGAAATTTACGGTTACAAAATTTTTCGGAAACAAAAAATTTGAAGAAATCGGAGAAATTCGAAATTTCAAATTTTTCTATTGAAAAAAAACGAGAAAAACGCCGATTTTTAAATTTTGAAAAAGTTTTGAATTCTTCAGAAAATTAGTTTTTCAAGTATAATAAGATGAAAACAGCAAATATTTTATGAATTTAGTCGAAATCAAAATTTTTAAATTTTCTGCAGAAAAAAACAAAAAAATCGACAAATTTTTCGTTTTCAGAAATTTGAAAAATTGTTTAAAAACTGACTCTGCTACAATAATTCTGTTTTAATACGAAATTAAATAATGAATTTTGTCGAAATTTAGGGTTACAAAATTTTTCTGAAACAAAAAATTTGAAGAAATCGTCGAAATTCGCAATTTTATTCTTTCCTATTTAAAAAAACGAGAAAAACGCGATTTTTAAATTTTTAAACATTTATAAATTTTTCAGAAAATTAGTTTTTCAAGTATAATTAGATGGAAATAGCAAATATTTTATGAATTTAGTCGAAAATCAAAATTTTTAAATTTTCTGCAGAAAAAAAATAAAAAAATCGCTAAATTTTTCGTTTTAAGAAAAATGAAAAATTTGTTTAAAAACTGATTTTGCTACAATAATTCTATTTAAATACGAAATTAAATAATGAGTTTTGTCGAAATTCACGGTTACTAAATTTTTCTGAAACAAAAAATTTGAAGAAATCGGCGAAATTCGCAATTTAAAATTTCCTATTGAAAAAAACGAGAAAAATGACGATTTTTAAATTTTTTAAAATTTATGAATTCTTTGGTAATTTAGTTTTTCAAGTATAATTTAGATAGAAACAGCAAATATTTTATAAATTTAGTCGAAAATCAAAATTTTTAAATTTTCTGCAGAAAAAAAACAAAAAAATCGTCAAATTTTTGGTTTTAAGAAAAATGAAAAATTTGTTTAAAAAATGATTTTGCTACAATAATTCTATTTAAATACGAAATTAAATAATGAGTTTTGTCGAAATTCACGGTTACTAAATTTTTCTAAAACAAAAAATTTGACGAAATCGGCTAAATTTGCAATTGTAAAATTTCCTATTGAAAAAAACGAGAAAAATGACGATTTTTAAATTTTTAAAAATTTATTAATTCTTTAGTAATTTAGTTTTTCCAGTTTAATTTAGATGGAAAAAGCAAATATTTTATGAATTTAGTCGAAAATCAAAATTTTTAAATTTTCTGCAGAAAAAAAACAAAAAAATCGCCAAATTTTTCGTTTACAGAAAGTTGAAAAATTGTTTAAAAACTGATTAAAATACAATAATTCTGTTTAAATACGAAATTAACTAATGAATTTTGTCAAAAATCACGGTTACAAAATTTTTCTGAAACAAAAAATTTGAAGTAATCGGCAAAATTCGCAATTTAAATTTTCCTATTGATAAAAACGAGAAAAACGCCGATTTTTAAATTTTGAAAAATTTATGAATTCTTTAGTAATTTAGTTTTTCAAGTATAATTTAGATGGAAAAAGCAAATATTTTATGAATTTAGTCGAAAATCAAAACTTTTAAATTTTCTGCAGAAAAAAACAAAAAAAATCGCCAAATTTTTCGTTTTAAGAAAAATGAAAAATTTGTTTAAAAACTGATTTTTCTTCAATAATTCTATTTAAATACGAAATTAAATAATGAGTTTTGTCGAAATTTAGGGTTACAAAATTTTTCTGAAACAAAAAATTTGAAGAAATCGGCAAAATTTGCAATTTAAAATTTCCTATTGAAAAAAACGAGAAAAATGACGATTTTTAAATTTTTTAAAATTTATGAATTCTTTAGTAATTTAGTTTTTCAAGTATAATTTAGATGGAAAAAGCAAATATTTTATGAATTCAGTCGAAAATCAAAATTTTTAAATTTTCTGCAAAAAAAACAAAAAAATCGCACAATTTTTCAATTTCGAAAATTTGAAAAATTGTTTAAAAACTAATTTTCCTACAATAATTCTGTTAAATTACAAAAATAAATAATGAATTTTGTCAAAATTTACGGTTACAAAATTTTTCTGAAACAAAAAATTTGAAGAAATCGGCGAAATTCGAAATTTCAAAATTTTCTATTGAAAAAAAACGAGAAAAACGCCGATTTTTAAATTTTGAAAAAGTTTTGAATTCTTTAGAAAATTAGTTTTTCAAGTATAATTAGATGAAAACAGCAAATATTTTATGAATTTAGTCGAAATCAAAATTTTTAAATTTTCTGCAGAAAAAAACAAAAAAATCGACAAATTTTTCGTTTTCAGAAATTTGAAAAATTATTTAAAAACTGACTCTGCTACAATAATTCTGTTTTAATACGAAATTAAATAATGAATTTTGGCGAAATTTAGGGTTACAAAATTTTTCTGAAACATAAAATTTGAAGAAATCGGCAAAATTTGCAATTGTAAAATTTCCTATTGATAAAAACGAGAAAAACGCCGATTTTTAAATTTTGAAAAATTTATAAATTCTTTAGTAATTTAGTTTTTCAAGTATAATTTAGATGGAAACAGCAAATATTTTATGAATTTAGTCGAAAATCAAAATTTTTAAATTTTCTGCAGAAAAAAAACAAAAAAATCGTCAAATTTTTGGTTTTAAGAAAAATGAAAAATTTGTTTAAAAACTGATTTTGCTACAATAATTCTATTTAAATACGAAATTAAATAATGAGTTTTGTCGAAATTTAGGGTTACAAAATTTTTCTGAAACAAAAAATTTGAAGAAATCGGCAAAATTCGCAATTTAAAATTTCCTATTGAAAAAAACTATAAAAATGACGATTTTTAAATTTTTAAAAATTTATGAATTCTTTAGTACTTTAGTTTTTCAAGTATAATTAGATGGAAACAGCAAATATTTTATATATTTAGTCGAAAATCAAACTTTTTAAATTTTCTGCAGAAAAAAACATAAAAATTGCCAAATTTTTCGTTTTAAGAAAAATGAAAAATTTGTTTTAAAATTGATTTTGCTACAATAATTCTGTTTAAATACGAAATTAAATAATGAGTTTTGTCGAAATTAACGGTTACAAAATTTTTCTGAAACAAAAAATTTGAAGAAATCGGCAAAATTTGCAATTTAAAATTTCCTATTGAAAAAAACGAGAAAAATGACGATTTTTAAATTTTTAAAAATTTATGAATTCTTTAGTAATTTAGTTTTTCAAGTATAATTTAGATGGAAAAAGCAAATATTTTATGAATTTAGTCGAAAATCAAAATTTTTAAATTTTCTGCAGAAAAAAACAAAAAAATCGCACAATTTTTCAATTTCGAAAATTTGAAAAATTGTTTAAAAACTAATTTTCCTACAATAATTCTGTTAAATTACAAAAATAAATAATGAATTTTGTCGAAATTTACGGTTACAAAATTTTTCTGAAACAAAAAATTTGAAGAAATCGGCGAAATTCGAAATTTCAAAATTTTCTATTGAAAAAAAACGAGAAAAACGCCGATTTTTAAATTTTGAAAAAGTTTTGAATTCTTCAGAAAATTAGTTTTTTAAGTATAATTAGATGGAAAAAGCAAATATTTTATGAATTTAGTCGAAATCAAAATTTTTAAATTTTCTGCAGAAAAAAACAAAAAAATCGACAAATTTTTCGTTTTCAGAAATTTGAAAAATTGTTTAAAAACTGACTCTGCTACAATAATTCTGTTTTAATACGAAATTAAATAATAAATTTTGGCGAAATTTAGGGTTACAAAATTTTTCTGAAACATAAAATTTGAAGAAATCGGCAAAATTCGCAATTTAAAATTTCCTATTGAAAAAAACGAGAAAAATGACGATTTTTAAATTTTTAAAAATTTATGAATTCTTTAGTAATTTAGTTTTTCAAGTATAATTTAGATGGAAAAAGCAAATATTTTATGAATTTAGTCGAAAATCAAAATTTTTAAATTTTCTGCAGAAAAAAACAAAAAAAAAATCGCTAAATTTTTCGTTTACAGAAATTTGAAAAACTGTTTAAAAATTGGTTTTGCTACAATAATTCTGTTTAAATACGAAATTAAATAATAAATTTTGTCGAAATTTAGGGTTACAAATTTTTCCTGAAACAAAAAATTTGAAGAAATCGGCGAAACTCGCAATTTAAAATTTCCCATTGAAAAAAAACGAGAAAAACGCCGATTTTTAAATTTTGAAAAAGTTTTGAATTCTTTAGTAATTTAGTTTTTCAAGTATAATTTAGATGGAAATAGCAAATATTTTATGAATTTAGTCGAAAATCAAAATTTTTAAATTTTCTGCAGAAAAAACAAAAAAAATCGATCAATTTTTCTTTTTCAGAAATTATAAAAATTGTTTAAAAATTAATTTTGCTACAATAATTCTGTTTAAATACGAAATTAAATAATGAGTTTTGTCGAAATTCAAGGTTATTAAATTTTTCTGAAACAAAAAATTTGAAGAAATCGTCAAAATTCGCAATTTAAAATTTCCTATTGAAAAAAACGAGAAAAATGACGATTTCACGGTTTAAAAATTTTTCTGAAACAAAAAATTTGAAGAAATCGGCAAAATTCGCAATTTAAAATTTCCTATTGAAAAAAACGAGAAAAATGACGATTTTTAAATTTTTAAAAATTTATGAATTTTTCAGAAAATTAGTTTTTTAAGTATAATTAGATGGAAACAGCAAATATTTTATGAATTTAGTCGAAATCAAAATTTTTAAATTTTCTGCAGAAAAAAACAAAAAAATCGACAAATTTTTCGTTTTCAGAAATTTGAAAAATTGTTTAAAAACTGACTCTGCTACAATAATTCTGTTTTAATACGAAATTAAATAATGAATTTTGGCGAAATTTAGGGTTACAAAATTTTTCTGAAACATAAAATTTGAAGAAATCGGCAAAATTCGCAATTTAAAATTTCCTATTGAAAAAAACGAGAAAAATGACGATTTTTAAATTTTTAAAAATTTATGAATTCTTTAGTAATTTAGTTTTTTAAGTATAATTTAGATAGAAACAGCAAATATTTTATGAATTTAGTCGAAAATCAAAATTTTTAAATTTTCTGCAGAAAAAAAACAAAAAAAAAATCGCTAAATTTTTCGTTTACAGAAATTTGAAAAACTGTTTAAAAATTGGTTTTGCTACAATAATTCTGTTTAAATACGAAATTAAATAATAAATTTTGTCGAAATTTAGGGTTACAAATTTTTCCTGAAACAAAAAATTTGAAGAAATCGGCGAAACTCGCAATTTAAAATTTCCCATTGAAAAAAAACGAGAAAAACGCCGATTTTTAAATTTTGAAAAAGTTTTGAATTCTTTAGTAATTTAGTTTTTCAAGTATAATTTAGATGGAAATAGCAAATATTTTATGAATTTAGTCGAAAATCAAAATTTTTAAATTTTCTGCAGAAAAAACAAAAAAAATCGATCAATTTTTCTTTTTCAGAAATTATAAAAATTGTTTAAAAACTAATTTTCCTACAATAATTCTGTTAAATTACAAAAATAAATAATGAATTTTGTCGAAATTTACGGTTACAAAATTTTTCTGAAACAAAAAATTTGAAGAAATCGGCGAAATTCGAAATTTCATAATTTTCTATTGAAAAAAAACGAGAAAAACGCCGATTTTTAAATTTTGAAAAAGTTTTGAATTCTTCAGAAAATTAGTTTTTCAAGTATAATTAGATGAAAACAGCAAATATTTTATGAATTTAGTCGAAATCAAAATTTTTAAATTTTCTGCAGAAAAAAACAAAAAAATCGACAAATTTTTCGTTTTCAGAAATTTGAAAAATTATTTAAAAACTGACTCTGCTACAATAATTCTGTTTTAATACGAAATTAAATGATGAATTTTGGCGAAATTTAGGGTTACAAAATTTTTCTGAAACATAAAATTTGAAGAAATCGGCAAAATTTGCAATTGTAAAATTTCCTATTGATAAAAACGAGAAAAACGCCGATTTTTAAATTTTGAAAAATTTATAAATTCTTTAGTAATTTAGTTTTTCAAGTATAATTTAGATGGAAAAAGCAAATATTTTATGAATTTAGTCGAAAATCAAAATTTTTAAATTTTCTGCAGAAAAAAACAAAAAAATCGCACAATTTTTCAATTTCGAAAATTTAAAAAATTGTTTAAAAACTAATTTTCCTACAATAATTCTGTTAAATTACAAAAATAAATAATGAATTTTGTCGAAATTTACGGTTACAAAATTTTTCTGAAACAAAAAATTTGAAGAAATCGGCGAAATTCGAAATTTCAAAATTTTCTATTGAAAAAAAACGAGAAAAACGCCGATTTTTAAATTTTGAAAAAGTTTTGAATTCTTCAGAAAATTAGTTTTTCAAGTATAATAAGATGAAAACAGCAAATATTTTATGAATTTAGTCGAAATCAAAATTTTTAAATTTTCTGCAGAAAAAAACAAAAAAATCGACAAATTTTTCGTTTTCAGAAATTTGAAAAATTGTTTAAAAACTGACTCTGCTACAATAATTCTGTTTTAATACGAAATTAAATAATGAATTTTGGCGAAATTTAGGGTTACAAAATTTTTCTGAAACATAAAATTTGAAGAAATCGGCAAAATTCGCAATTTAAAATTTCCTATTGAAAAAAACGAGAAAAATGACGATTTTTAGATTTTTTAAAAATTTATGAATTCTTTAGTAATTTAGTTTTTCAAGTATAATTTAGATGGAAAAAGCAAATATTTTATGAATTTAGTCGAAAATCAAAATTTTTAAATTTTCTGCAGAAAAAAACAAAAAAAAAATCGCTAAATTTTTCGTTTACAGAAATTTGAAAAACTGTTTAAAAATTGGTTTTGCTACAATAATTCTGTTTATATACGAAATTAAATAATAAATTTTGTCGAAATTTAGGGTTACAAATTTTTCCTGAAACAAAAAATTTGAAGAAATCGGCGAAACTCGCAATTTAAAATTTCCCATTGAAAAAAAACGAGAAAAACGCCGATTTTTAAATTTTGAAAAAGTTTTGAATTCTTTAGTAATTTAGTTTTTCAAGTATAATTTAGATGGAAATAGCAAATATTTTATGAATTTAGTCGAAAATCAAAATTTTTAAATTTTCTGCAGAAAAAACAAAAAAAATCGATCAATTTTTCTTTTTCAGAAATTATAAAAATTGTTTAAAAATTAATTTTGCTACAATAATTCTGTTTAAATACGAAATTAAATAATGAGTTTTGTCGAAATTCACGGTTACTAAATTTTTCTGAAACAAAAAATTTGAAGAAATCGGCGAAATTCGAAATTTCAAAATTTTCTATTGAAAAAAAACGAGAAAAACGCCGATTTTTAAATTTTGAAAAAGTTTTGAATTCTTCAGAAAATTAGTTTTTCAAGTATAATTAGATGGAAACAGCAAATATTTTATGAATTTAGTCGAAATCAAAATTTTTAAATTTTCTGCAGAAAAAAACAAAAAAATCGACAAATTTTTCGTTTTCAGAAATTTGAAAAATTGTTTAAAAACTGACTCTGCTACAATAATTCTGTTTTAATACGAAATTAAATAATGAATTTGGCGAAATTTAGGGTTACAAAATTTTTCTGAAACATAAAATTTGAAGAAATCGGCAAAATTCGCAATTTAAAATTTCCTATTGAAAAAAACGAGAAAAATGACGATTTTTAAATTTTTAAAAATTTATGAATTCTTTAGTAATTTAGTTTTTCAAGTATAATTTAGATAGAAACAGCAAATATTTTATGAATTTAGTCGAAAATCAAAATTTTTAAATTTTCTGCAGAAAAAAAACAAAAAAATCGACAAATTTTTGGTTTTAAGCAAAATTAAAAATTTGTTTAACAACTGATTTTGCTACAATAATTCTATTTAAATACGAAATTAAATAATGAGTTTTGTCGAAATTCACGGTCACAAAATTTTTCTGAAACAAAAAATTTGAAGAAATCGTCGAAATTCGCAATTTTTTTCTTTCCTATTTAAAAAAACGAGAAAAACGCGATTTTTAAATTTTTAAACATTTATAAATTTTTCAGAAAATTAGTTTTTCAAGTATAATTAGATGGAAATAGCAAATATTTTATGAATTTAGTCGAAAATCAAAATTTTTAAATTTTCTGCAGAAAAAAACAAAAAAAATCGCTAAATTTTTCGTTTTAAGAAAAATGAAAAATTTGTTTAAAAACTGATTTTGCTACAATAATTCTATTTAAATACGAAATTAAATATTGAGTTTTGTCGAAATTCACGGTTACTAAATTTTTCTGAAACAAAAAATTTGAAGAAATCGGCAAAATTCGCAATTTAAAATTTCCTATTGAAAAAAACGAGAAAAATGACGATTTTTAAATTTTTAAAAATTTATAAATTCTTTAGTAATTTAGTTTTTCAAGTATAATTTAGATGGAAACAGCAAATATTTTATGAATTTAGTCGAAAATCAAAATTTTTAAATTTTCTGCAGAAAAAAAAACAAAAAAATCGTCAAATTTTTGGTTTTAAGAAAAATGAAAAATTTGTTTAAAAACTGATTTTGCTACAATAATTCTATTTAAATACGAAATTAAATAATGAGTTTTGTCGAAATTCAAGGTTATTAAATTTTTCTGAAACAAAAAATTTGAAGAAATCGTCAAAATTCGCAATTTAAAATTTCCTATTGAAAAAAACGAGAAAAATGACGATTTCACGGTTTAAAAATTTTTCTGAAACAAAAAATTTGAAGAAATCGGCAAAATTCGCAATTTAAAATTTCCTATTGAAAAAAACGAGAAAAATGACGATTTTTAAATTTTTAAAAATTTATGAATTTTTCAGAAAATTACTTTTTCAAGTATAATTAGATGGAAAAAGCAAATATTTTATGAATTTAGTCGAAAATCAATATTTTTAAATTTTCTGCAGAAAAAAAACAAAAAAATCGCCAAATTTTTCGTTTACAGAAAGTTGAAAAATTGTTTAAAAACTGATTAAGATACAATAATTCTGTTTTAATACGAAATTAAATAATGAATTTTGTCGAAATTCACGGTCACAAATTTTTCCTGAAACAAAAAATTTGACTAAATCGGCAAAATTTGCAATTGTAAAATTTCCTATTGAAAAAAACGAGAAAAACGCCGATTTTTAATATTTGAAAAATTTTTGAATTCTTCAGAAAATTAGTTTTTCAAGCATAATTAAGATGGAAACAGCAAATGTTTTATGAATTTAGTCGAAAATCAAAATTTTTAAATTTTCTGCAGAAAAAAACAAAAAAATCGCCAAATTTTTCGTTTTAAGAAAAATGAAAAATTGGTTTAAAAACTGATTTTGCTACAATAATTCTGTTAAAATACGAAAATAAATAATGAATTTTGTCGAAATTCACGGTTACAAAATTTTTCTGAAACAAAAAATTTGACGAAATCGGCAAAATTTGCAATTTAAAATTTCCTATTGAAAAAAACGAGAAAAATGACGATTTTTAAATTTTTAAAAATTTATGAATTTTTCAGAAAATTAGTTTTTCAAGTATAATTAGATGGAAACAGCAAATATTTTATGAATTTAGTCGAAAATCAAAATTTTTAAATTTTTTGCAGAAAAAAAACAAAAAAATTGCCAAATTTTTCGTTTACAGAAATTTGAAAAATTGTTTAAAAATTGATTTTGCTACAATAATTCTGTTTAAATACGAAATTAAATAATGAATTTTGTCTAAATTTAGGGTTACAAATTTTTCCTGAAACAAAAAATTTGAAGAAATCGGCGAAATTCGCAATTTTATTCTTTCCTATTTAAAAAAACGAGAAAAACGCCGATTTTTAAAATTTGAAAAATTTTTTAATTCTTCAGAAAATTAGTTTTTCAAGCATAATTTAGATGGAAACAGCAAATATTTTATGAATTTAGTTAAAAATCAAAATTTTTAAATTTTCTGCAGAAAAAAACAAAAAAAATCAATCAATTTTTCTTTTTCAGAAATTATAAAAATTGTTTAAAAATTAATTTTGCTACAATAATTCTGTTTAAATACGAAATTAAATAATGAATTTTGTCGAAATTCACGGTTACAAAATTTTTCTTAAACAAAAAATTTGAAGAAATCGGCAAAATTCGCAATTTAAAATTTCCTATTGAAAAAAACGAGAAAAATGACGATTTTTAAATTTTGAAAAATTTTTGAAATCTTCAGAAAATTAGTTTTTCAAGTATATTTAGATGGAAACAGCAAATATTTTATGAATTTAGTCAAAAATCAAAATTTTTAAATTTTCTGCAGAAAAAAAACAAAAAAATCGTCAAATTTTTGGTTTTAAGAAAAATGAAAAATTTGTTTAAAAACTGATTTTGCTACAATAATTCTATTTAAATACGAAATTAAATAATGAGTTTTGTCGAAATTCAAGGTTATTAAATTTTTCTGAAACAAAAAATTTGAAGAAATCGTCAAAATTCGCAATTTAAAATTTCCTATTGAAAAAAACGAGAAAAATGACGATTTCACGGTTTAAAAATTTTTCTGAAACAAAAAATTTGAAGAAATCGGCAAAATTCGCAATTTAAAATTTCCTATTGAAAAAAACGAGAAAAATGACGATTTTTAAATTTTTAAAAATTTATGAATTTTTCAGAAAATTACTTTTTCAAGTATAATTAGATGGAAAAAGCAAATATTTTATGAATTTAGTCGAAAATCAAAATTTTTAAATTTTCTGCAGAAAAAAACAAAAAAAAAATCGCTAAATTTTTCGTTTACAGAAATTTGAAAAATTGTTTAAAAACTGATTAAGATACAATAATTCTGTTTTAATACGAAATTAAATAATGAATTTTGTCGAAATTCACGGTCACAAATTTTTCCTGAAACAAAAAATTTGACTAAATCGGCAAAATTTGCAATTGTAAAATTTCCTATTGAAAAAAACGAGAAAAACGCCGATTTTTAATATTTGAAAAATTTTTGAATTCTTCAGAAAATTAGTTTTTCAAGCATAATTAAGATGGAAACAGCAAATGTTTTATGAATTTAGTCGAAAATCAAAATTTTTAAATTTTCTGCAAAAAAAACAAAAAAATCGCCAAATTTTTCTTTTTCAGAAATTATAAAAATTGTTTAAAAATTAATTTTGCTACAATAATTCTGTTTAAATACGAAATTAAATAATGAATTTTGTCGAAATTCACGGTTACAAAATTTTTCTTAAACAAAAAATTTGAAGAAATCGGCAAAATTCGCAATTTAAAATTTCCTATTGAAAAAAACGAGAAAAATGACGATTTTTAAATTTTGAAAAATTTTTGAAATCTTCAGAAAATTAGTTTTTCAAGTATATTTAGATGGAAACAGCAAATATTTTATGAATTTAGTCGAAAATCAAAATTTTTAAATTTTCTGCAGAAAAAAAACAAAAAAATCGCTAAATTTTTCGTTTTAAGAAAAATGAAAAATTTGTTTAAAAACTGATTTTGCTACAATAATTCTATTTAAATACGAAATTAAATATTGAGTTTTGTCGAAATTCACGGTTACTAAATTTTTCTGAAACAAAAAATTTGAAGAAATCGGCAAAATTCGCAATTTAAAATTTCCTATTGAAAAAAACGAGAAAAATGACGATTTTTAAATTTTTAAAAATTTATAAATTCTTTAGTAATTTAGTTTTTCAAGTATAATTTAGATGGAAACAGCAAATATTTTATGAATTTAGTCGAAAATCAAAATTTTTAAATTTTCTGCAGAAAAAAAACAAAAAAATCGTCAAATTTTTGGTTTTAAGAAAAATGAAAAATTTGTTTAAAAACTGATTTTGCTACAATAATTCTATTTAAATACGAAATTAAATAATGAGTTTTGTCGAAATTCAAGGTTATTAAATTTTTCTGAAACAAAAAATTTGAAGAAATCGTCAAAATTCGCAATTTAAAATTTCCTATTGAAAAAAACGAGAAAAATGACGATTTCACGGTTTAAAAATTTTTCTGAAACAAAAAATTTGAAGAAATCGGCAAAATTCGCAATTTAAAATTTCCTATTGAAAAAAACGAGAAAAATGACGATTTTTAAATTTTTAAAAATTTATGAATTTTTCAGAAAATTACTTTTTCAAGTATAATTAAATGGAAAAAGCAAATATTTTATGAATTTAGTCGAAAATCAATATTTTTAAATTTTCTGCAGAAAAAAAACAAAAAAATCGCCAAATTTTTCGTTTACAGAAAGTTGAAAAATTGTTTAAAAACTGATTAAGATACAATAATTCTGTTTTAATACGAAATTAAATAATGAATTTTGTCGAAATTCACGGTCACAAATTTTTCCTGAAACAAAAAATTTGACTAAATCGGCAAAATTTGCAATTGTAAAATTTCCTATTGAAAAAAACGAGAAAAACGCCGATTTTTAATATTTGAAAAATTTTTGAATTCTTCAGAAAATTAGTTTTTCAAGCATAATTAAGATGGAAACAGCAAATGTTTTATGAATTTAGTCGAAAATCAAAATTTTTAAATTTTCTGCAAAAAAAACAAAAAAATCGCCAAATTTTTCGTTTTAAGAAAAATGAAAAATTTGTTTAAAAACTGATTTTGCTACAATAATTCTGTTAAAATACGAAAATAAATAATGAATTTTGTCGAAATTCACGGTTACAAAATTTTTCTGAAACAAAAAATTTGACGAAATCGGCAAAATTTGCAATTTAAAATTTCCTATTGAAAAAAACGAGAAAAATGACGATTTTTAAATTTTTAAAAATTTATGAATTTTTCAGAAAATTAGTTTTTCAAGTATAATTAGATGGAAACAGCAAATATTTTATGAATTTAGTCGAAAATCAAAATTTTTAAATTTTTTGCAGAAAAAAAACAAAAAAATTGCCAAATTTGTCGTTTACAGAAATTTGAAAAATTGTTTAAAAATTGATTTTGCTACAATAATTCTGTTTAAATACGAAATTAAATAATGAATTTTGTCGAAATTTAGGGTTACAAATTTTTCCTGAAACAAAAAATTTGAAGAAATCGGCGAAATTCGCAATTTTATTCTTTCCTATTTAAAAAAACGAGAAAAACGCCGATTTTTAAATTTTGAAAAATTTTTTAATTCTTCAGAAAATTAGTTTTTCAAGTATAATTTAGATGGAAACAGCAAATATTTTATGAATTTAGTTAAAAATCAAAATTTTTAAATTTTCTGCAGAAAAAAACAAAAAAAATCGCTAAATTTTTCGTTTTAAGAAAAATGAAAAATTTGTTTAAAAACTGATTTTGCTACAATAATTCTATTTAAATACGAAATTAAATATTGAGTTTTGTCGAAATTCACGGTTACTAAATTTTTCTGAAACAAAAAATTTGAAGAAATCGGCAAAATTCGCAATTTAAAATTTCCTATTGAAAAAAACGAGAAAAATGACGATTTTTAAATTTTTAAAAATTTATAAATTCTTTAGTAATTTAGTTTTTCAAGTATAATTTAGATGGAAACAGCAAATATTTTATGAATTTAGTCGAAAATCAAAATTTTTAAATTTTCTGCAAAAAAAAACAAAAAAATCGTCAAATTTTTGGTTTTAAGAAAAATGAAAAATTTGTTTAAAAACTGATTTTGCTACAATAATTCTATTTAAATACGAAATTAAATAATGAGTTTTGTCGAAATTCAAGGTTATTAAATTTTTCTGAAACAAAAAATTTGAAGAAATCGTCAAAATTCGCAATTTAAAATTTCCTATTGAAAAAAACGAGAAAAATGACGATTTCACGGTTTAAAAATTTTTCTGAAACAAAAAATTTGAAGAAATCGGCAAAATTCGCAATTTAAAATTTCCTATTGAAAAAAACGAGAAAAATGACGATTTTTAAATTTTTAAAAATTTATGAATTTTTCAGAAAATTACTTTTTCAAGTATAATTAGATGGAAAAAGCAAATATTTTATGAATTTAGTCGAAAATCAATATTTTTAAATTTTCTGCAGAAAAAAAACAAAAAAATCGCCAAATTTTTCGTTTACAGAAAGTTGAAAAATTGTTTAAAAACTGATTAAGATACAATAATTCTGTTTTAATACGAAATTAAATAATGAATTTTGTCGAAATTCACGGTCACAAATTTTTCCTGAAACAAAAAATTTGACTAAATCGGCAAAATTTGCAATTGTAAAATTTCCTATTGAAAAAAACGAGAAAAACGCCGATTTTTAATATTTGAAAAATTTTTGAATTCTTCAGAAAATTAGTTTTTCAAGCATAATTAAGATGGAAACAGCAAATGTTTTATGAATTTAGTCGAAAATCAAAATTTTTAAATTTTCTGCAAAAAAAACAAAAAAATCGCCAAATTTTTCTTTTTCAGAAATTATAAAAATTGTTTAAAAATTAATTTTGCTACAATAATTCTGTTTAAATACGAAATTAAATAATGAATTTTGTCGAAATTCACGGTTACAAAATTTTTCTTAAACAAAAAATTTGAAGAAATCGGCAAAATTCGCAATTTAAAATTTCCTATTGAAAAAAACGAGAAAAATGACGATTTTTAAATTTTGAAAAATTTTTGAAATCTTCAGAAAATTAGTTTTTCAAGTATATTTAGATGGAAACAGCAAATATTTTATGAATTTAGTCGAAAATCAAAATTTTTAAATTTTCTGCAGAAAAAAAACAAAAAAATCGCTAAATTTTTCGTTTTAAGAAAAATGAAAAATTTGTTTAAAAACTGATTTTGCTACAATAATTCTATTTAAATACGAAATTAAATATTGAGTTTTGTCGAAATTCACGGTTACTAAATTTTTCTGAAACAAAAAATTTGAAGAAATCGGCAAAATTCGCAATTTAAAATTTCCTATTGAAAAAAACGAGAAAAATGACGATTTTTAAATTTTTAAAAATTTATAAATTCTTTAGTAATTTAGTTTTTCAAGTATAATTTAGATGGAAACAGCAAATATTTTATGAATTTAGTCGAAAATCAAAATTTTTAAATTTTCTGCAGAAAAAAAACAAAAAAATCGTCAAATTTTTGGTTTTAAGAAAAATGAAAAATTTGTTTAAAAACTGATTTTGCTACAATAATTCTATTTAAATACGAAATTAAATAATGAGTTTTGTCGAAATTCAAGGTTATTAAATTTTTCTGAAACAAAAAATTTGAAGAAATCGTCAAAATTCGCAATTTAAAATTTCCTATTGAAAAAAACGAGAAAAATGACGATTTCACGGTTTAAAAATTTTTCTGAAACAAAAAATTTGAAGAAATCGGCAAAATTCGCAATTTAAAATTTCCTATTGAAAAAAACGAGAAAAACGCCGATTTTTAATATTTGAAAAATTTTTGAATTCTTCAGAAAATTAGTTTTTCAAGCATAATTAAGATGGAAACAGCAAATGTTTTATGAATTTAGTCGAAAATCAAAATTTTTAAATTTTCTGCAGAAAAAAAAATCAAAAAAATCGATCAATTTTTCTTTTTCAGAAATTATAAAAATTGTTTTAAAAATTCATTTTGCTACATTAATTCTGTTTAAATACGAAATTAAATAATAAATTTTGTCGAAATTTAGGGTTACAAAATTTTTCTGAAACAAAAAATTTGACGAAATCGGCAAAATTCGCAATTTAAAATTCCCTATTGAATAAAACGAGAAAAACGCCGATTTTTAAATTTTGAAAAATTTTTGAATTCTTCAGAAAATTAGTTTTTCAAGTATAATTAGATGGAAACAGCAAATATTTTCTGAATTTCGTCGAACATCAAAATTTTTAAATTTTCTGCAGAAAAAAAACAAAAAAATCGCCAAATTTTTCGTTTAAAGAAAAATGAAAAATTTGTTTAAAAACTGATTTTGCTACAATAATTCTGTTTTAATACGAAATTAAATAATGAATTTTGTCGAAATTCACGGTTACAAAATTTTTCTGAAACAAAAAATTTGACGAAATCGGCAAAATTCGCAATTTAAAATTTCCTATTGAAAAAAACGAGAAAAATGACGATTTTTAAATTTTGAAACATTTTTAAATTCTGCAGAAAATTAGTTTTTCAAGCTTAATTTAGATGGAAACAGCAAATATTTTATGAATTTAGTCGAAAATTAAAATTTTAAAATTTTCTGTAGAAAAAAACAAAAAAAAAATCGCTAAATTTTTCGTTTACAGAGTAGAAAAATTGTTTAAAAACTGATTTTGCTACAATAATTCTATTTAAATACGAAATTAAATAATGAGAACAAATATTTTATGAATTTAGTCGAAAATCAAAATTTTTAAATTTTCTGCAGAAAAAAACAAAAAAATTGCCAAATTTTTCGTTTTAAGAAAAATGAAAAATTTGTTTAAAAACTAATTTTGCTACAATAATTCTGTTTTAATACGAAATTAAATAATAAATTTTATCAAAAATCACGGTTACAAAATTTTTCTGAAACAAAAAATTTGACGAAATCGGCAAAATTCGCAATTTAAAATTTCCTATTGAAAAAAACGAGAAAAATGACGATTTTTAAATTTTTTCAAAATTTATGAATTCTTTAGTAATTTAGTTTTTCAAGTATAATTTAGATGGAAAAAGCTAATATTTTATGAATTTAGTCGAAAATCAAAATTTTTAAATTTTCTGCAGAAAAAAACAAAAAAAATCGCCAAATTTTTCGTTTACAGAAAGTTGAAAAATTGTTTAAAAACTGATTAAGATACAATAATTCTGTTTAAATACGAAATTAACTAATGAATTTTGTCAAAAATCACGGTTACAAAATTTTTCTGAAACAAAAAATTTGACGAAATCGTCAAAATTTGCAATAGTAAAATTTCCTATTGAAAAAAACAAGAAAAACGCCGATTTTTAAATTTTGAAAAATTTTTGAATTCTTCAGAAAATTAGTTTTTCAAGTATAATTAGATGGAAACAGCAAATATTTTATGAATTTAGTCGAAAATCAAAATTTTTAAATTTTCTGCAGAAAAAAAAACAAAAAAAATCGATCAATTTTTCTTTTTCAGAAATTATAAAAATTGTTTAAAAACTGATTTTGCTACAATAATTCTATTTAAATACGAAATTAAATAATGAATTTTGTCAAAAATCACGGTTACAAAATTTTTCTGAAACAAAAAATTTGACGAAATCGTCAAAATTTGCAATAGTAAAATTTCCTATTAAAAAAAACAAGAAAAACGCCGATTTTTAAATTTTGAAAAATTTTTGAATTCTTCAGAAAATTAGTTTTTCAAGTATAATTAGATGGAAACAGCAAATTTTTATGAATTTAGTCGAAAATCAAAATTTTTAAATTTTCTGCAGAAAAAAAAACAAAAAAATTGCCAAATTTTTCGTTTTAAGAAAAATGAAAAATTTGTTTAAAAACTAATTTTGCTACAATAATTCTGTTTTAATACGAAATTAAATAATAAATTTTATCAAAAATCACGGTTACAAAATTTTTCTGAAACAAAAAATTTGACGAAATCGGCAAAATTCGCAATTTAAAATTTCCTATTGAAAAAAACGAGAAAAATGACGATTTTTAAATTTTTTCAAAATTTATGAATTCTTTAGTAATTTAGTTTTTCAAGTATAATTTAGATGGAAAAAGCAAATATTTTATGAATTTAGTCGAAAATCAAAATTTTTAAATTTTCTGCAGAAAAAAACAAAAAAAATCGCTAAATTTTTCGTTTACAGAAAGTTGAAAAATTGTTTAAAAACTGATTAAGATACAATAATTCTGTTTAAATACGAAAATAACTAATGAATTTTGTCAAAAATCATGGTTACAAAATTTTTCTGAAACAAAAAATTTGACGAAATCGTCAAAATTTGCAATAGTAAAATTTCCTATTAAAAAAAACAAGAAAAACGCCGATATTTAAATTTTGAAAAATTTTTGAATTCTTCAGAAAATTAGTTTTTCAAGTATAATTAGATGGAAACAGCAAATATTTTATGAATTTAGTCGAAAATTAAAATTTTTAAATTTTCTGCAGAAGAAAACAAAAAAAAATCGCTAAATTTTTCGTTTACAGAGTAGAAAAATTGTTTAAAAACTGATTTTGCTACAATAATTCTGTTTAAATACGAAATTAAATAATAAATTTTATCAAAAATCACGGTTACAAAATTTTTCTGAAACAAAAAATTTGACGAAATCGACAAAATTCGCAATTTAAAATTTCCTATTGAAAACGAGAAAAATGACGATTTTTAAATTTTGAAAAATTTTTGAATTCTTCAGAAAATTAGTTTTTCAAGTATAATTAGATGGAAACAGCAAATATTTTATGAATTTAGTCGAAAATCAAAATTTTTAAATTTTCTGCAGAAAAAAAAACATAAAAATCGATCAATTTTACTTTTTCAGAAATTATAAAAATTGTTTAAAAACTGATTTTGCTACATTAATTTTGTTTAAATACGAAATTAAATAATAAATTTTGTCGAAATTTAGGGTTACAAAATTTTTCTGAAACAAAAAATTTGACGAAATCGGCAAAATTCGCAATTTAAAATTCCCTATTGAATAAAACGAGAAAAACGCCGATTTTTAAATTTTGAAAAATTTTTGAATTTTTCAGAAAATTAGTTTTTCAAGTATAATTAGATGGAAACAGCAAATATTTTATGAATTTAGTCGAAAATCAAAATTTTTAAATTTTCTGCAGAAAAAAAAACAAAAAAATCGATCAATTTTTCTTTTTCAGAAATTATAAAAATTGTTTAAAAACTGATTTTGCTACAATAATTCTATTTAAATACGAAATTAAATAATGAATTTTGTCAAAAATCACGGTTACAAAATTTTTCTGAAACAAAAAATTTGACGAAATCGTCAAAATATGCAATAGTAAAATTTCCTATTGAAAAAAACAAGAAAAACGCCGATTTTTAAATTTTGAAAAATTTTTGAATTCTTCAGAAAATTAGTTTTTCAAGTATAATTAGATGGAAACAGCAAAAATTTTATGAATTTAGTCGAAAATTAAAATTTTTAAATTTTCTGCAGAAAAAAAACAAAAAAATCGATCAATTTTTCTTTTTCAGAAATTATAAAAATTGTTTAAAAACTGATTTTGCTACAATAATTCTATTTAAATACGAAATTAAATAATGAATTTTGTCAAAAATCACGGTTACAAAATTTTTCTGAAACAAAAAATTTGACGAAATCGTCAAAATTTGCAATAGTAAAATTTCCTATTGAAAAAAACGAGAAAAATGACGATTTTTAAATTTTTTCAAAATTTATGAATTCTTTAGTAATTTAGTTTTTCAAGTATAATTTAGATGGAAAAAGCAAATATTTTATGAATTTAGTCGACAATCAAAATTTTTAAATTTTCTGCAGAAAAAAACAAAAAAAAATCGTTTAATTTTCCATTTTTCAGAAATTATAAAAATTGTTTTAAAAATTCATTTTGCTACATTAATTCTGTTTAAATACGAAATTAAATAATAAATTTTATCAAAAATCACGGTTACAAAATTTTTCTGAAACAAAAAATTTGACGAAATCGGCAAAATTCGCAATTTAAAATTTCCTATTGAAAAAAACGAGAAAAATGACGATTTTTAAATTTTTTCAAAATTTATGAATTCTTTAGTAATTTAGTTTTTCAAGTATAATTTAGATGGAAAAAGCAAATATTTAATGAATTTAGTCGAAAATCAAAATTTTTAAATTTTCTGCAGAAAAAAACAAAAAAAAATCGCTAAATTTTTCGTTTACAGAAAGTTGAAAAATTGTTTAAAAACTGATTAAGATACAATAATTCTGTTTAAATACGAAATTAACTAATGAATTTTGTCAAAAATCACGGTTACAAAATTTTTCTGAAACAAAAAATTTGACGAAATCGGCAAAATTCGCAATTTAAAATTTCCTATTGAAAAAAACGAGAAAAATGACGATGTTTAAATTTTTTCAAAATTTATGAATTCTTTAGTAATTTAGTTTTTCAAGTATAATTTAGATGGAAAAAGCTAATATTTTATGAATTTAGTCGAAAATCAAAATTTTTAAATTTTCTGCAGAAAAAAACAAAAAAAATCGCCAAATTTTTCGTTTACAGAAAGTTGAAAAATTGTTTAAAAACTGATTAAGATACAATAATTCTGTTTAAATACGAAATTAACTAATAAATTTTGTAAAAAATCACGGTTACAAAATTTTTCTGAAACAAAAAATTTGACGAAATCGTCAAAATTTGCAATAGTAAAATTTCCTATTGAAAAAAACAAGAAAAACGCCGATTTTTAAATTTTGAAAAATGTTTGAATTCTTCAGAAAATTAGTTTTTCAAGTATAATTAGATGGAAACAGCAAATATTTTATGAATTTAGTCGAAAATCAAAATTTTTAAATTTTCTGCAGAAAAAAAAATCAAAAAAATCGATCAATTTTTCTTTTTCAGAAATTATAAAAATTGTTTTAAAAATTCATTTTGCTACATTAATTCAGTTTAAATACGAAATTAAATAATAAATTTTGTCGAAATTTAGGGTTACAAAATTTTTCTGAAACAAAAAATTTGACGAAATCGGCAAAATTCGCAATTTAAAATTCCCTATTGAATAAAACGAGAAAAACGCCGATTTTTAAATTTTGAAAAATTTTTGAATTCTTCAGAAAATTAGTTTTTAAAGTATAATTAGATGGAAACAGCAAATATTTTCTGAATTTCGTCGAACATCAAAATTTTTAAATTTTCTGCAGAAAAAAAACAAAAAAATCGCCAAATTTTTCGTTTAAAGAAAAATGAAAAATTTGTTTAAATACTAATTTTGCTACAATAATTCTATTTAAATACGAAATTAAATAATGAGTTTTGTCGAAATTCACAGTCACAAAATTTTTCTGAAACAAAAAATTTGACGAAATCGGCAAAATTCGCAATTTAAAATTTCCTATTGAAAAAAACGAGAAAAATGACGATTTTTAAATTTTGAAACATTTTTAAATTCTGCAGAAAATTAGTTTTTCAAGCTTAATTTAGATGGAAACAGCAAATATTTTATGAATTTAGTCGAAAATCAAAGTTTTTAAATTTTCTGCAGAAAAAAACAAAAAAAATCGCTCAATTTTTCGTTTACAGAAAGTTGAAAAATTGTTTAAAAACTGATTAAGATACAATAATTCTGTTTAAATACGAAATTACAAAATTTTTCTGAAACAAAAAATTTGACGAAATCGTCAAAATTTGCAATAGTAAAATTTACTATTGAAAAAAACAAGAAAAACGCCGATTTTTAAATTTTGAAAAATGTTTGAATTCTTCAGAAAATTAGTTTTTCAAGTATAATTAGATGGAAACAGCAAATATTTTATGAATTTAGTCGAAAATCAAAATTTTTAAATTTTCTGCAGAAAAAAAAATCAAAAAAATCGATCAATTTTTCTTTTTCAGAAATTATAAAAATTGTTTTAAAAATTCATTTTGCTACATTAATTCTGTTTAAATACGAAATTAAATAATAAATTTTGTCGAAATTTAGGGTTACAAAATTTTTCTGAAACAAAAAATTTGACGAAATCGGCAAAATTCGCAATTTAAAATTCCCTATTGAATAAAACGAGAAAAACGCCGATTTTTAAATTTTGAAAAATTTTTGAATTCTTCAGAAAATTAGTTTTTCAAGTATAATTAGATGGAAACAGCAAATATTTTCTGAATTTCGTCGAACATCAAAATTTTTAAATTTTCTGCAGAAAAAAAACAAAAAAATCGCCAAATTTTTCGTTTAAAGAAAAATGAAAAATTTGTTTAAAAACTGATTTTGCTACAATAATTCTGTTTTAATACGAAATTAAATAATGAATTTTGTCGAAATTCACGGTTACAAAATTTTTCTGAAACAAAAAATTTGACGAAATCGGCAAAATTCGCAATTTAAAATTTCCTATTGAAAAAAACGAGAAAAATGACGATTTTTAAATTTTGAAACATTTTTAAATTCTGCAGAAAATTAGTTTTTCAAGCTTAATTTAGATGGAAACAGCAAATATTTTATGAATTTAGTCGAAAATCAAAGTTTTTAAATTTTCTGCAGAAAAAAACAAATAAAAATCGCTCAATTTTTCGTTTACAGAAAGTTGAAAAATTGTTTAAGAACTGATTAAGATACAATAATTCTGTTTTATACGAAATTAAATAATGAATTTTATCAAAAATCACGGTTACAAAATTTTTCTGAAACAAAAAATTTGACGAAATCGGCTAAATTCGCAATTTAAAATTCCCTATTGAAATAAACGAGAAAAACGCCGATTTTTAAATTTTGAAAAATTTTTGAATTCTTCAGAAAATTAGTTTTTCAAGTATAATTAGATGGAAACAGCAAATATTTTATGAATTTAGTCGAACATCAAAATTTTTAAATTTTCTGCAGAAAAAAAACAAAAAAACCCTGGTTGCCTCGTGCTAACATGCATCTCCCATGAGCTCGCGAATTTTAAGTGATTATTGACGTTGTTAATGTTCATATAATCTTACTTTAACATTTGTCTCTTCACATTGGTGACTCTCTATCCAATTGTTTGTTTTTTTATATTGTTATTGAACTGTTTTGATTTAATTTTTGACTTTTAATCACCTAACCTAACTTTTCAACGTGACTAGTCATGTCGGGTAGAGACAAGGATAAATTGGCAAGTGCTAAGATATGCCAATTGTGTAATAAAACAGTAGTGGATGCAGTTTTTTGTGAAGTATGTGATTCTTCTTATCATCCGAAATGTGCTACCCGTGTTGCTGTGCTTGAGAATGGAGGATACTCTAAATGCTGTAAATCTCGCTCGCCTTTGTTGACTCAGGCTGACTCGAACGTTACTGCTTCTTCTCATAACACAGCAAATGACAGTGTAGAGCGCATTATTAATGACGCTATTAAAAAACTTCAGGTGGGATTGAATATGAATTTTTCATCATTGTCAACGACTATGAATCGTGTGTCTGCAAAGGTTGATGAGGCAATGACTGCTATCAATGATCACTCCAGGAGAATTTCCTCTATTGAAGGTACCATTGACAAATTGAATATTAAGTCGTTATCTCGTGACTGCATGGTTGAAATTCAAGACAGACTGTCTCGCTCATCTAATTTAATTTTATTTGGTCTTGAAGATGATAAAGATCAATCTGATAATAGTGTTTTGAAATCTACTATTACAAAATTATTTTTCAAATTTTCCTCTTCAACTCTACTTGAAAATTGTAAAATGAAAAGAATTGGTGCGTTTGTGCAGTCACAGAAGCACCCGCGACCGGTAAAGATCGTCTGCAAATCGGTAGATGATGCGAATACGCTGTTTAAATCTTTCTTGGCATCAAAGAGAGATGAAATTCATCGACCTCTTTTACAGAACCTGCATCTCACATGGGACAAAACCAAGACGCAATTGGAGGAGTTATCAGTCGTGAGGAAGGAACTGATTTCGCGCCAGTCAGCGGGAGAGACGAATGCTCGTATTGTGTTTCGTCGAGGTCTACCTGTGATAGTGTCTCATACTCAGAGTCGCAATCAAGGCAGCAGTGCGCAGGCTTCTTAAATACTATAAATGTAGATACTGGTGTGGATTCGTTAAGTGAAACTAATACTTTGACGTGTGTTGACAAGTCTGAGAGAGTGTGCGATGCTTCTACAGCTGATTCTCAATTGCTTTTGGTTTATTATCAGAACGTCAGAGGTTTAAGAATTAAACTTTCATCTCTTAGACAGTCATTACAACTTTATAAGTTTAAAATTTTTATTTTTACTGAAACCTGGCTAAATTTATCTTTTTGTTCATCAGAACTTGGGTTTTCAGAATACAACATTTTTCGTTTTGATAGAGATGATAATACTAGTTCGCGATTGCGTGGTGGTGGTGTGCTGGTGGCCTGTGATTCTCATTTAAACGCTTCGATTCTACCTACTGACGTTATCTCAATAGAACATGTTTTTGTAAAATTTTCTTATAACTCAACTTTATATATTGTAGGTACATTCTATATACCACCAAACTCTGATCTCAATGTTTATATAATTATTTGTAATGTTATTGAAAAAATATCGAACTCTTTTCCCACAGCTATATTTATGATTCTCGGTGATTTTAATAATTTATGTACCTGCAAGATCATTAAGAAATTTTCCACTGTTCAGAATGCCTTTTTCCAGGATGAATTATCTTTGCAACTCAGTGGTCAATAGATTGGGTTTTCAGGCAAATCAATTAAAAAATAATGTTAATTTTTTTGGGATATCCTTGAAAGATTTTATTAGGGAATTGCGTAATTTAGTATTAGATAGCAATAATAACACTAATGCAACCGAAAATATAATGTATTATTAATAGTTTCTAGTACTTTGTACGAAAGGGCTAATAGCCCGTTTACACTTAATAAATAAATAAATAAATAAATAAATAAAAAATCGCCAAATTTTTCGTTTTAAGAAAAATGAAAAATTTGTTTAAAAACTGATTTTGCTACAATAATTCTATTTAAATACGAAATTAAATAATGAGTTTTGTCAAAATTCACAGTCACAAAATTTTTCTGAAACAAAAAATTTGAAGAAATCGTCGAAATTCGCAATTTTATTCTTTCCAATTAAAAAAACGAGAAAAACGCCGATTTTTAAATTTTGAAAAATTTTTGAATTCTTCAAAAAATTAGTTTTTCAAGCATAATTTAGATGGAAACAGCAAATATTTTATGAATTTAGTCGAAAATCAAAATTTTTATATTTTCTGCAGGAAAAAACAAAAAAAAATCGCTAAATTTTTCGTTTACAGAAAGTTGAAAAATTGTTTAAAAACTAATTATGCTACAATAATTCTGTTTTAATACGAAATTAAATAATGAATTTTGTCGAAATTTATGGTTACAAAATTTTTCTGAAACAAAAAATTTGAAGAAATCGGCGTAATTCGCAATTTTATTCTTTCCTATTTAAAAAAACGAGAAAAACGCCGATTTCTAATTTTTGAAAAATTTATTAATTCTTCAGAAAATTAGTTTTTAAAGTATAATTAGATGAAAACAGCAACTATTTTATAAATTTAGTCGAAAATCAAAATTTTTAAATTTTCTGCAGAAAAAAACAAAAAAAATCGCTAAATTTTTCGTTTACAGAGTAGAAAAATTGTTTAAAAACTGATTAAGATAGAATAATTCTGTTTTAATACGAAATTAAATAATGAATTTTGTCGAAATTCACGGTCACAAATTTTTCCTGAAACAAAAAATTTGAAGAAATCAGCGAAATTCGCAATTTTATTCTTTCCTATTTAAAAAAACGAGAAAAACGCCGATTTTTAAATTTTGAAAAATTTTTGAATTCTTCAGAAAATTAGTTTTTTCATTATAATTTAGATGGAAAAAACAAATATTTTATGAATTTAGTCGAAAATCAAAATTTTTAAATTTTCTGCAGAAAAAAAACAAAAAAATTGCCAAATTTTTCGTTTTAAGAAAAATGAAAAATTTGTTTAAAAACTGATTTTGCTACAATAATTCTGTTTAAATACGAAATTAAATAATAAATTTTATCAAAAATCACGGTTACAAAATTTTTCTGAAACAAAAAATTTGACGAAATCGGCAAAATTCGCAATTTAAAATTTCCTATTGAACAAAACGAGAAAAATGACGATTTTTAAATTTTGAAAAATTTTTGAATTCTTCAGAAAATTAGTTTTTCAAGTATAATTAGATGGAAACAGCAAATATTTTATGAATTTAGTCGAACATCAAAATTTTTAAATTTTCTGCAGAAAAAAAACAAAAAAATCGCCAAATTTTTCGTTTTAAGAAAAATGAAAAATTTGTTTAAAAACTGATTTTGCTACAATAATTCTGTTTTAATACGAAATTAAATAATGAATTTTGTCGAAATTCACGGTTACAAAATTTTTCTAAAACAAAAAATTTGACGAAATCGGCAAAATTCGCAATTTAAAATTTCCTATTGAAAAAAACGAGAAAAATGACGATTTTTAAATTTTGAAAAATTTTTGAATTCTGCAGAAAATTAGTTTTTCAAGCTTAATTTAGATGGAAACAGCAAATATTTTATGAATTTAGTCGAAAATCAAAGTTTTTAAATTTTCTGCAGAAAAAAACAAATAAAAATCGCTCAATTTTTCGTTTACAGAAAGTTGAAAAATTGTTTAAAAACTGATTATGCTACAATAATTCTGTTTTAATACGAAATTAAATAATGAATTTTGTCGAAATTTAGGGTTACAAAATTTTTCTGAAACAAAAAATTTGAAGAAATCGGCGAAATTCGCAATTTAAAATTTCCTATTGAAAAAAAAGGAGAAAAATGACGATTTTTAAATTTTTAAAAATTTATGAATTCTTTAGAAATTTAGTTTTTCAAGTATAATTTAGATGGAAAAAGCAAATATTTTATGAATTTAGTCGAAAATCAAAATTTTTAAATTTTCTGCAGAAAAAAACAAAAAAAATCGCTAAATTTTTCGATTACAGAAAGTTGAAAAATTGTTTAAAAACTGATTAAGATACAATAATTCTGTTTTAATAGGAAATTTAATAATGAATTTTGTCGAAATTTAGGGTTACAAAATTTTTCTGAATCAAAAAATTTGACGAAATCGGCAAAATTTGCAATTGTAAAATTTCCTATTGAAAAAAACGAGAAAAACGCCGATTTTTAAATTTTGAAAAATTTTTGAATTCTTTAGAAAATTAGTTTTTCAAGCTTAATTTAGATGGAAACAGCAAATATTTTATGAATTTAGTCGAAAATCAAAGTTTTTAAATTTTCTGCAGAAAAAAACAAATAAAAATCGCTCAATTTTTCGTATACAGAAAGTTGAAAAATTGTTTAAAAACTGATTATGCTACAATAATTCTGTTTTAATACGAAATTAAATAATGAATTTTTTCGAAATTTAGGGTTACAAAATTTTTCTGAAACAAAAAATTTGAAGAAATCGGCAAAATTCGCAATTTAAAATTTCCTATTGAAAAAAACGAGAAAAATGACGATTTTTAAATTTTGAAAAATTTTTGAAATCTTCAGAAAATTAGTTTTTCAAGTATATTTAGATGGAAACAGCAAATATTTTATGAATTTAGTCGAAAATCAAAATTTTTAAATTTTCTGCAGAAAAAAAACAAAAATATCGCTAATTTTTTCGATTTAAGAAAAATGAAAAATTTGTTTAAAAACTGATTTTGCTACAATAATTCTGTTTAAATACGAAATTAAATAATGAATTTTGTCAAAAATCACGGTTTAAAAATTTTTCTGAAACAAAAAATTTGAGGAAATCGGCAAAATTTGCAATTGTAAAATTCCCTTTTCAAAAAAACGAGAAAAACGCCGATTTTTAAGTTTTGAAAAATTTTTTAATTCTTCAGAAAATTAGTTTTTCAAGCTTAATTTAGATGGAAACAGCAAATATTTTATGAATTTAGTCGAAAATCAAAGTTTTTAAATTTTCTGCAGAAAAAAACAAATAAAAATCGCTCAATTTTTCGTTTACAGAAAGTTGAAAAATTGTTTAAAAACTGATTATGCTACAATAATTCTGTTTTAATACGAAATTAAATAATGAATTTTTTCGAAATTTAGGGTTACAAAATTTTTCTGAAACAAAAAATTTGAAGAAATCGGCAAAATTCGCAATTTAAAATTTCCTATTGAAAAAAACGAGAAAAATGACGATTTTTAAATTTTGAAAAATTTTTGAAATCTTCAGAAAATTAGTTTTTCAAGTATATTTAGATGGAAAAAGCAAATATTTTATGAATTTAGTCGAAAATCAAAATTTTTAAATTTTCTGCAGAAAAAAAACAAAAATATCGCTAAATTTTTCGATTTAAGAAAAATGAAAAATTTGTTTAAAAACTGATTTTGCTACAATAATTCTGTTTTAATACGAAATTAAATATTGAATTTTGTCGAAATTCACGGTCACAAATTTTTCCTGAAACAAAAAATTTGAAGAAATCGGCGAAATTCGCAATTTAAAATTTCCTTTTGAAAAAAAAGGAGAAAAATGACGATTTTTAAATTTTTAAAAATTTATGAATTCTTTAGAAATTTAGTTTTTCAAGTATAATTTAGATGGAAAAAGCAAATATTTTATGAATTTTGTCGAAAATCAAAATTTTTAAATTTTCTGCAGAAAAAAACAAAAAAAAATTGATCAATTTTTCTTTTTCAGAAATTATAAAAATTGTTTAAAAATTAATTTTCCTACAATAATTCTGTTTTAATACGAAATTAAATAATGAATTTTTTTTTGATATTTAGGGTTACAAAATTTTTCTGAAACAAAAATTTTGAAGAAATCGGCAAAATTCGCAATTTAAAATTTCCTATTGAAAAAAACGAGAAAAATGACGATTTTTAAATTTTTAAAAATTTATGAATTTTTCAGAAAATTAGTGTTTCAAGTATAATTAGATGGAAACAGCAAATTTTTTATGAATTTAGTCGAAAATCAAAATTTTTAAGGTTTCTGCAGAAAAAAAACAAAAAAATCGCCAAATTTATCGTTTACAGAAAGTTGAAAAATTGTTTAAAAACTGATTAAGATACAATAATTCTGTTTTAATACGAAATTAAATATTGAATTTTGTCGAAATTAACAATCACAAATTTTTCCTGAAACAAAAAATTTGAAGAAATCGGCGAAATTCGCAATTTAAAATTTCCTTTTGAAAAAAAAGGAGAAAAATGACGATTTTTAAATTTTTAAAAATTTATGAATTCTTTAGAAATTTAGTTTTTCAAGTATAATTTAGATGGAAAATGCAAATATTTTATGAATTTTGTCGAAAATCAAAATTTTTAAATTTTTTGCAGAAAAAAACAAAAAAAAATCGATCAATTTTTCTTTTTCAGAAATTATAAAAATTGTTTAAAAATTAATTTTGCTACAATAATTCTGTTTTAATACGAAATTAAATAATGAATTTTTTTTTGATATTTAGGGTTACAAAATTTTTCTGAAACAAAAAATTTGAAGAAATCGGCAAAATTCGCAATTTAAAATTTCCTATTGAAAAAAACGAGAAAAATGACGATTTTTAAATTTTTAAAAATTTATGAATTTTTCAGAAAATTAGTGTTTCAAGTATAATTAGATGGAAACAGCAAATTTTTTATGAATTTAGTCGAAAATCAAAATTTTTAAATTTTCTGCAGAAAAAAAACAAAAAAATCGCCAAATTTTTCGTTTACAGAAAGTTGAAAAATTGTATAAAAACTGATTAAGATACAATAATTCTGTTTTAATAAGAAATTAAATATTGAATTTTGTCGAAATTAACGGTCACAAATTTTTCCTGAAACAAAAAATTTGAAGAAATATGCGAAATTCGCAATTTAAAATTTCCTTTAGAAAAAAAAGGAGAAAAATGACTATTTTTAAATTTTTAAAAATTTATGAATTCTTTAGAAATTTAGTTTTTCAAGTATAATTTAGATGGAAAATGCAAATATTTTATGAATTTAGTCGAAAATCAAAATTTTTAAATTTTCTGCAGAAAAAAAACAAAAAAATCGCTAAATTTTTCGTTTTAAGAAAAATGAAAAATTTGTTTAAAAACTGATTTTGCTACAATAATTCTGTTTTAATACGAAATTAAATAATGAATTTTGTCGAAATTCACGGTTACAAAATTTTTCTGAAACAAAAAATTTGACGAAATCGGCAAAATTTGCAATTGTAAAATTTCCTATTGAAAAAAACAAGAAAAACGCCGATTTTTAAATTTTGAAAAATTTTTGAATTCTTCAGAAAATTAGTTTTTCAAGCTTAATTTAGATGGAAACAGCAAATATTTTATGAATTTAGTCGAAAATCAAAGTTTTTAAATTTTCTGCAGAAAAAAACAAATAAAAATCGCTCAATTTTTCGTTTACAGAAAGTTGAAAAATTGTTTAAAAACTGATTATGCTACAATAATTCTGTTTTAATACGAAATTAAATAATGAATTTTTGCGAAATTTAGGGTTACAAAATTTTTCTGAAACAAAAAATTTGAAGAAATCGGCAAAAGTCGCAATTTAAAATTTCCTATTGAAAAAAACGAGAAAAATGACGATTTTTAAATTTTTAAAAATTTATGAATTTTTCAGAAAATTAGTGTTTTAAGTATAATTAGATGGAAACAGCAAATATTTTATGAATTTAGTTGAAAATCAAAATTTTTAATTTTTCTGTAGAAAAAAAACAAAAATATCGCTAAATTTTTCGATTTAAGAAAAATGAAAAATTTGTTTAAAAACTGATTTTGCTACAATAATTCTGTTTTAATACGAAATTAAATATTGAATTTTGTCGAAATTCACGGTCACAAATTTTTCCTGAAACAAAAAATTTGAAGAAATCGGCGAAATTCGCAATTTAAAATTTCCTTTTGAAAAAAAGGAGAAAAATGACGATTTTTAAATTTTTAAAAATTTATGAATTCTTTAGAAATTTAGTTTTTCAAGTATAATTTAGATGGAAAAAGCAAATATTTTATGAATTTTGTCGAAAATCAAAATTTTTAAATTTTCTGCAGAAAAAAACAAAAAAAAATTCATCAATTTTTCTTTTTCAGAAATTATAAAAATTGTTTAAAAATTAATTTTGCTACAATAATTCTGTTTTAATACGAAATTAAATAATGAATTTTTTTTTGATATTTAGGGTTACAAAATTTTTCTGAAACAAAAAATTTGAAGAAATCGGCAAAATTCGCAATTTAAAATTTCCTATTGAAAAAAACGAGAAAAATGACGATTTTTAAATTTTTAAAAATTTATGAATTTTTCAGAAAATTAGTGTTTCAAGTATAATTAGATGGAAACAGCAAATTTTTTATGAATTTAGTCGAAAATCAAAATTTTTAAATTTTCTGCAGAAAAAAAACAAAAAAATCGCTAAATTTTTCGTTTTAAGAAAAATGAAAAATTTGTTTAAAAACTGATTAAGATACAATAATTCTGTTTTAATACGAAATTAAATATTGAATTTTGTCGAAATTCACGGTCACAAATTTTTCCTGAAACAAAAAATTTGAAGAAATCGGCGAAATTCGCAATTTAAAATTTCCTTTTGAAAAAAAAGGAGAAAAATGACGATTTTTAAATTTTTAAAAATTTATGAATTCTTTAGAAATTTAGTTTTTCAAGTATAATTTAGATGGAAAAAGCAAATATTTTATGAATTTTGTCGAAAATCAAAATTTTTAAATTTTCTGCAGAAAAAAACAAAAAAAAATTCATCAATTTTTCTTTTTCAGAAATTATAAAAATTGTTTAAAAATTAATTTTGCTACAATAATTCTGTTTTAATACGAAATTAAATAATGAATTTTTTTTTTATATTTAGGGTTACAAAATTTTTCTGAAACAAAAAATTTGAAGAAATCGGCAAAATTCGCAATTTAAAATTTCCTATTGAAAAAAACGAGAAAAATGACGATTTTTAAATTTTTAAAAATTTATGAATTTTTCAGAAAATTAGTGTTTCAAGTATAATTAGATGGAAACAGCAAATTTTTTATGAATTTAGTCGAAAATCAAAATTTTTAAATTTTCTGCAGAAAAAAAAACAAAAAAATCGCCAAATTTTTCGTTTACAGAAAGTTGAAAAATTGTTTAAAAACTGATTAAGATACAATAATTCTGTTTTAATACGAAATTAAATATTGAATTTTGTCGAAATTAACGGTCACAAATTTTTCCTGAAACAAAAAATTTGAAGAAATATGCGAAATTCGCAATTTAAAATTTCCATTTGAAAAAAAAGGAGAAAAATGACGATTTTTAAATTTTTAAAAATTTATGAATTCTTTAGAAATTTAGTTTTTCAAGTATAATTTAGATGGAAAATGCAAATATTTTATGAATTTAGTCGAAAATCAAAATTTTTAAATTTTCTGCAGAAAAAAAACAAAATAATCGCTAAATTTTTCGATTTAAGAAAAATGAAAAATTTGTTTAAAAACTGATTTTGCTACAATAATTCTGTTTTAATACGAAATTAAATATTGAATTTTGTCGAAATTCACGGTCACAAATTTTTCCTGAAACAAAAAATTTGAAGAAATCGGCGAAATTCGCAATTTAAAATTTCCTTTTGAAAAAAAAGGAGAAAAATGACGATTTTTAAATTTTTAAAAATTTATGAATTCTTTAGAAATTTAGTTTTTCAAGTATAATTTAGATGGAAAAAGCAAATATTTTATGAATTTTGTCGAAAATCAAAATTTTTAAATTTTCTGCAGAAAAAAACAAAAAAAATTCATCAATTTTTCTTTTTCAGAAATTATAAAAATTGTTTAAAAATTAATTTTGCTACAATAATTCTGTTTTAATACGAAATTAAATAATGAATTTTTTTTTGATATTTAGGGTTACAAAATTTTTCTGAAACAAAAAATTTGAAGAAATCGGCAAAATTCGCAATTTAAAATTTCCTATTGAAAAAAACGAGAAAAATGACGATTTTTAAATTTTTAAAAATTTATGAATTTTTCAGAAAATTAGTGTTTCAAGTATAATTAGATGGAAACAGCAAATTTTTTATGAATTTAGTCGAAAATCAAAATTTTTAAATTTTCTGCAGAAAAAAAACAAAAAAATCGCCAAATTTTTCGTTTACAGAAAGTTGAAAAATTGTTTAAAAACTGATTAAGATACAATAATTCTGTTTTAATACGAAATTAAATATTGAATTTTGTCGAAATTAACGGTCACAAATTTTTCCTGAAACAAAAAATTTGAAGAAATATGCGAAATTCGCAATTTAAAATTTCCTTTTGAAAAAAAAGGAGAAAAATGACGATTTTTAAATTTTTAAAAATTTATGAATTCTTTAGAAATTTAGTTTTTCAAGTATAATTTAGATGGAAAATGCAAATATTTTATGAATTTAGTCGAAAATCAAAATTTTTAAATTTTCTGCAGAAAAAAAACAAAAAAATCGCTAAATTTTTCGTTTTAAGAAAAATGAAAAATTTGTTTAAAAACTGATTTTGCTACAATAATTCTGTTTTAATACGAAATTAAATAATGAATTTTGTCGAAATTCACGGTTACAAAATTTTTCTGAAACAAAAAATTTGACGAAATCGGCAAAATTTGCAATTGTAAAATTTCCTATTGAAAAAAACAAGAAAAACGCCGATTTTTAAATTTTGAAAAATTTTTGAATTCTTCAGAAAATTAGTTTTTCAAGCTTAATTTAGATGGAAACAGCAAATATTTTATGAATTTAGTCGAAAATCAAAGTTTTTAAATTTTCTGCAGAAAAAAACAAATAAAAATCGCTCAATTTTTCGTTTACAGAAAGTTGAAAAATTGTTTAAAAACTGATTATGCTACAATAATTCTGTTTTAATACGAAATTAAATAATGAATTTTTTCGAAATTTAGGGTTACAAAATTTTTCTGAAACAAAAAATTTGAAGAAATCGGCAAAATTCGCAATTTAAAATTTCCTATTGAAAAAAACGAGAAAAATGACGATTTTTAAATTTTTAAAAATTTATGAATTTTTCAGAAAATTAGTGTTTTAAGTATAATTGAGCTGCCGGATCAAAGAAGGGCACATAAACTCGCCGCGCTGAAAAACGTTGGCCCCTGGACAATTAAAATTAAACTTTTGATTTTAAATGTTTATTATGCATATCCTTATAGAAAATTTGATTGCGCATCTTTTTTTCTTATAAAATTTTTTTCTATCTATTACCGTTTTCGAAATAATAAAGAAAAACCATTTTTTTGAAAACATGAAATTTAATTAAATTTTTCACTTCAACCCGCGATATTTCAGTCAATTTTGCATATTTTTCAATATCACAAAAACTAAATTACTCGTTGAAATATCCTGAGAATGATGAAAAAAGAAAAAAATTGTTTTAATTAGAAATAAAATTGTTATTAATTTTCTTCTAAACAATTGCAAAAATCGTGAAGTGCAATTTTCACGGGCTTCGTTTAACGGGCGAATTTTAAGCAACAACAAACTTTCAGTGAGAAAGTTGTTTATTGTAGTCCAAAGAAGTTTTTTGTAAAGTTATATTACAATTGAATAATTAGTAAAAATTAGTGAATGTTTAAAGTTGCACGCGCGGCTCAACGTGTGACGCCCGTTTGTTGAAAGAAGCTCGACTGAATATGTCACAGCGTTGTTTCGCCTTTAGAGGTTAAGTAAATCAAAACAAACCATCCGTTCAGCCGCTCGCGCAACTTTAAACATTCACTAATTTATTACTAATTATTCAATTGTAATATAACTTTACAAAAAACTTCTTTGGACTACAATAAACAACTTTCTTACTGAAAGTTTGTTGTTGCTTAAAATTCGCCCGTTAAACGAAGCCCGTGAAAATTGCACTTCACGATTTTTGCAATTGTTTAGAAGAAAATTAATAACAATTTTATTTCTAATTAAAACAATTTTTTTCTTTTTTCATCATTCTCAGGATATTTCAACGAGTAATTTAGTTTTTGTGATATTGAAAAATATGCAAAATTGACTGAAATATCGCGGGTTGAAGTGAAAAATTTAATTAAATTTCATGTTTTCAAAAAAATGGTTTTTCTTTATTATTTCGAAAACGGTAATAGATAGAAAAAAATTTTATAAGAAAAAAAGATGCGCAATCAAATTTTCTATAAGGATATGCATAATAAACATTTAAAATCAAAAGTTTAATTTTAAGTGTCCAGGGGCCAACGTTTTTCAGCGCGGCGAGTTTATGTGCCCTTCTTTGATCCGGCAGCTCAATTAGATGGAAACAGCAAATATTTTATGAATTTAGTTGAAAATCAAAATTTTTAATTTTTCTGTAGAAAAAAAACAAAAAAATCGCCAAATTTTTCGTTTTAAGAAAAATGAAAAACTTGTTTAAAAACTGATTTTGCTACAATAATTCTGTTTAAACACGAAATTAAATAATGAATTTTGTCGAAATTTACGGTTACAAAATTTTTCTGAATCAAAAAATTTGAAGAAATCGGCAAAATTCGCAATTTAAAATTTCCTATTGAAAAAAACGAGAAAAATGACGATTTTTAAATTTTTAAAAATTTATGAATTTTTCAGAAAATTAGTGTTTCAAGTATAATTAGATGGAAACAGCAAATATTTTATGAATTTAGTCGAAAATCAAAATTTTTAAATTTTCTGCAGAAAAAAAACAAAAAAATTGCCAAATTTTTCGTTTACAGAAATTTGAAAAATTGTTTAAAAATTGATTTTGCTACAATAATTCTGTTTAAATACGAAATTAAATAATGAATTTTGTCTAAATTTAGGGTTACAAATTTTTCCTGAAACAAAAAATTTGAAGAAATCGGCGAAATTCGCAATTTTATTCTTTCCTATTTAAAAAAACGAGAAAAACGCCGATTTTTAAATTTTGAAAAATTTTTTAATTCTTCAGAAAATTAGTTTTTCAAGCATAATTTAGATGAAAACAGCAAATATTTTATAAATTTAGTCAAAAATCAAAATTTTTAAATTTTCTGCAGAAAAAAAACAAAAAAATCGCCAAATTTTTCGTCTTAAGAAAAATGAAAAATTGGTTTAAAAACTGATTTTGCTACAATAATTCTGTTAAAATACGAAAATAAATAATGAATTTTGTCGAAATTCACGGTTACAAAATTTTTCTGAAACAAAAAATTTGACGAAATCGGCAAAATTTGCAATTGTAAAATTTCCTATTGTAAAAACGAGAAAAACGCCGATTTTTAAATTTTGAAAAATTTTTTAATTCTTTAGAAAATTAGTTTTTCAAGCATAATTTAGATGGAAACAGCAAATATTTTATGAATTTAGTCGATAATCAAAATTTTTAAATTTTCTGCAAAAAAAACAAAAAAAACGCCAAATTTTTCGTTTTAAGAAAAATGAAAAATTTGTTTAAAAACTGATTTTGCTACAATAATTCTGTTTAAATACGAAATTAAATAATGAATTTTGTCAAAAATCACGGTTACAAAATTTTTCTGAAACAAAAAATTTGACGAAATCGGCAAAATTTGCAATTGTAAAATTTCCTATTGTAAAAACGAGAAAAACGCCGATTTTTAAATTTTGAAAAATTTTTTAATTCTTAAGAAAATTAGTTTTTCAAGTATAATTAGATGGAAACAGCAAATATTTTATGAATTTAGTCGAAAATCAAAATTTTTAAATTTTCTGCAGAAAAAAAACAAAAAAATTGCCAAATTTTTCGTTTACAGAAATTTGAAAAATTGTTTAAAAACTGATTTTGCTACAATAATTCTATTTAAATACGAAATTAAATAATGAGTTTTGTCAAAATTCACAGTCACAAAATTTTTCTGAAACAAAAAATTTGAAGAAATCGTCGAAATTCGCAATTTTATTCTTTCCAATTAAAAAAACGAGAAAAACGCCGATTTTTAAATTTTGAAAAATTTTTTAATTCTTCAGAAAATTAGTTTTTCAAGCATAATTTAGATGGAAACAGCAAATATTTTATGAATATAGTCAAAAATCAAAATTTTTAAATTTTCTGCAGAAAAAAAACAAAAAAATCGCCAAATTTTTCGTTTTAAGAAAAATGAAAAATTGTTTAAAAACTGATTAAGATACAATAATTCTGTTTAAATACGAAATTAAATAATGAATTTTGTCAAAAATCACGGTTTGAAAATTTTTCTGAAACAAAAAATTTGAGGAAATCGGCAAAATTTGCAATTGTAAAATTTCCTATTGTAAAAACGAGAAAAACGCCGATTTTTAAATTTTGAAAAATTTTTTAATTCTTTAGAAAATTAGTTTTTCAAGCATAATTTAGATGGAAACAGCAAATATTTTATGAATTTAGTCGATAATCAAAATTTTTAAATTTTCTGCAAAAAAAACAAAAAAAACGCCAAATTTTTCGTTTTAAGAAAAATGAAAAATTTGTTTAAAAACTGATTTTGCTACAATAATTCTGTTTAAATACGAAATTAAATAATGAATTTTGTCGAAATTTACGGTTACAAAATTTTTCAGAAACAAAAAATTTAAAGAAATCGGCAAAATTCGCAATTTAAAATTTCCTATTGAAAAAAACGAGAAAAATGACGATTTTTAAATTTTTAAAAATTTATGAATTTTTCAGAAAATTAGTGTTTCAAGTATAATTAGATGGAAAAAGCAAATATTTTATGAATTTAGTCGAAAATCAAAATTTTTAAATTTTCTGCAGAAAAAAAAACAAAAAAATCGCCAAATTTTTCGTTTTAAGAAAAAGGAAAAATTTGTTTAAAAACTGATTTTGCTACAATAATTCTGTTTAAATACGAATTTAAATAATGAGTTTTGTCGAAATTCACGGTTACAAAATTTTTCTGAAACAAAAAATTTGACGAAATCGGCAAAATTTGCAATTTAAAATTTCCTATTGAAAAAAAACGAGAAAAATGACGATTTTTAAATTTTTAAAAATTTATGAATTTTTCAGAAAATTACTTTTTCAAGTATAATTAGATGGAAACAGCAAATATTTTATGAATTTAGTCGAAAATCAAAATTTTTAAATTTTCTGCAGAAAAAAAACAAAAAAATTGCCAAATTTTTCGTTTACAGAAATTTGAAAAATTGTTTAAAAACTGATTTTGCTACAATAATTCTATTTAAATACGAAATTAAATAATGAGTTTTGTCAAAATTCACAGTCACAAAATTTTTCTGAAACAAAAAATTTGAAGAAATCGGCAAAATTTGCAATTGTAAAATTTCCTATTGAAAAAAACGAGAAAAACGCCGATTTTTAAATTTTAAAAAATTTTTGAATTCTTCAGAAAATTAGTTTTTCAAGCATAATTTAGATGGAAACAGCAAATATTTTATGAATTTAGTCGAAAATCAAAATTTTTAAATTTTCTGCAGAAAAAAACAAATAAAAATCGCTCAATTTTTCGTTTTCAGAAATTATAAAAATTGTTTAAAAATTGATTTTGCTACAATAATTCTGTTTTAATACGAAATTAAATATTGAATTTTGTCGAAATTCACGGTTACAAAATTTTTCTGAAACAAAAAATTTGAAAAAATCGGCGAAATTCGCAATTTAAAATTTCCTTTTGAAAAAAAGGAGAAAAATGACGATTTTTAAATTTTTAAAAATTTATGAATTCTTTAGAAATTTAGTTTTTCAAGTATAATTTAGATGGAAAAAGCAAATATTTTATGAATTTTGTCGAAAATCAAAATTTTTACATTTTCTGCAGAAAAAAACAAAAAAAAATCGATCAATTTTTCTTTTTCAGAAATTATAAAAATTGTTTAAAAATTAAGTTTGCTACAATAATTCTGTTTTAATACGAAATTAAAAAATGAATTTTTTCGAAATTTAGGGTTACAAATATTTTCTAAAACAAAAAATTTGAAGAAATCGGCAAAATTCGCAATTTAAAATTTCCTATTGAAAAAAAATCGAGAAAAACGCCGATTTTTAAATTTAAAAAATTTTTTGAATTCATCAGAAAATTAGTTTTTCAAGCATAATTTAGATGGAAACAGCAAATATTTTATGAATTTAGTCGAAAATCAAAATTTTTAAATTTTCTGCAGAAAAAAACAAATAAAAATCGCTCAATTTTTCGTTTTTAAAAATTATAAAAATTGTTTAAAAATTGATTTTGCTACAATAATTCTGTTTTAATACGAAATTAAATATTGAATTTTGTCGAAATTCACGGTAACAAATTTTTCCTGAAACAAAAAAGTTGAAGAAATCGGCGAAATTCGCAATTTAAAATTTCCTTTTGAAAAAAAGGAGAAAAATGACGATTTTTAAATTTTTAAAAATTTATGAATTCTTTAGAAATTTAGTTTTTCAAGTATAATTTAGATGGAAAAAGCAAATATTTTATGAATTTTGTCGAAAATCAAAATTTTTAAATTTTCTGCAGAAAAAAACAAAAAAAAATCGATCAATTTTTCTTTTTCAGAAATTATAAAAATTGTTTAAAAATTAATTTTGCTACAATAATTCTGTTTTAATACGAAATTAAATAATGAATTTTTTCGAAATTTAGGGTTACAAAATTTTTCTGAAACAAAAAATTTGAAGAAATCGGCAAAATTTAAAATTTCCTATTGAAAAAAACGAGAAAAATGACGATTTTTAAATTTTTAAAAATTTATGAATTTTTCAGAAAATTAGTGTTTCAAGTATAATTAGATGGAAACAGCAAATATTTTATGAATTTAGTCGAAAATCAAAATTTTTAAATTTTCTGCAGAAAAAAAACAAAAAAATCGCCAAATTTTTCGTTTTAAAAAAGTTGAAAAATTGTTTAAAAACTGATTAAGATACAATAATTTTATTTAAATACGAAATTAAATCAGGAATTTTGTCAAAAATCACGGTTACAAAATTTTTCTGAAACAAAAAATTTGACGAAATCGGCAAAACTTGCAATTGTAAAATTTCCGATTGAAAAAAACGAGAAAAACGCCGATTTTTAAATTTTGAAAAATTTTTGAATTCTTCAGAAAATTAGTTTTTCAAGCATAATTTAGATGGAAACAGCAAATATTTTATGAATTTAGTCGAAAATCAAAATTTTTAAATTTTCTGCAGAAAAAAACAAATAAAAATCGCTCAATTTTTCGTTTTCAGAAATTATAAAAATTGTTTAAAAATTGATTTTGCTACAATAATTCTGTTTAAATACGAAATTAAATCATGAATTTTGTCAAAAATCACGGTTACAAAATTTTTCTGAAACAAAAAATTTGACGAAATCGGCAAAATTTGCAATTGTAAAATTTCCTATTGAAAAAAACGAGAAAAACGCCGATTTTTAAATTTTGAAAAATTTTTGAATTCTTCAGAAAATTAGTTTTTCAAGCATAATTTAGATGGAAACAGCAAATATTTTATGAATTTAGTCGAAAATCAAAATTTTTAAATTTTCTGCAGAAAAAAACAAATAAAAATCGCTCAATTTTTCGTTTTCAGAAATTATAAAAATTGTTTAAAAATTGATTTTGCTACAATAATTCTGTTTTAATACGAAATTAAATATTGAATTTTGTCGAAATTCACGGTCACAAATTTTTCCTGAAACAAAAAATTTGAAGAAATCGGCGAAATTCGCAATTTAAAATTTCCTTTTGAAAAAAAGGAGAAAAATGACGATTTTTAAATTTTTAAAAATTTATGAATTCTTTAGAAATTTAGTTTTTCAAGTATAATTTAGATGGAAAAAGCAAATATTTTATGAATTTTTTCGAAAATCAAAATTTTTAAATTTTCTGCAGAAAAAAACAAAAAAAAAAATCGATCAATTTTTCTTTTTCAGAAATTATAAAAATTGTTTAAAAATTAATTTTGCTACAATAATTCTGTTTTAATACGAAATTAAATAATGAATTTTTTCGAAATTTAGGGTTACAAAATTTTTCTGAAACAAAAAATTTGAAGAAATCGGCAAAATTCGCAATTTAAAATTTCCTTTTGAAAAAAAGGAGAAAAATGACGATTTTTAAATTTTTAAAAATTTATGAATTCTTTAGAAATTTAGTGTTTCAAGTATAATTAGATGGAAACAGCAAATATTTTATGAATTTAGTCGAAAATCAAAATTTTTAAATTTTCTGCAGAAAAAAAAACAAAAAAATCGCCAAATTTTTCGTTTTAAAAAAGTTGAAAAATTGTTTAAAAACTGATTAAGATACAATAATTCTATTTAAATACGAAATTAAATCAGGAATTTTGACAAAAATCACGGTTACAAAATTTTTCTGAAACAAAAAATTTGACGAAATCGGCAAAATTTGCAATTGTAAAATTTCCTATTGAAAAAAACGAGAAAAACGCCGATTTTTAAATTTTGAAAAATTTTTGAATTCTTCAGAAAATTAGTTTTTCAAGCATAATTTAGATGGAGACAGCAAATATTTTATGAATTTAGTCGAAAATCAAAATTTTTAAATTTTCTGCAGAAAAAAACAAATAAAAATCGCTCAATTTTTCGTTTTAAGAAAAATGAAAAATTTGTTTAAAAACTGATTTTGCTAAAATAATTCTATTTAAATACGAATTTAAATAATGAGTTTTGTCGAAATTTGAAAGGCGGTTTGTAGGAACTTCAGAAAAATTTACGTCAGGGAAACTTGCTAATAAATCACTGATTAAAAAATGACTTGGAGTTAACGCAGTAAGATCATTAGGATCTGTAGACATTGGTGTCAAAGGGCGCGTGTTTAAAATAGCTTCTATTTCAATAACATGAGTGTTAAAATCTTCGAATGTCATTAATGTATTTCCTACTGTGCGAAAGAAGTGTCTTTTAAATGACTTGACAGCTGATTCCCCTAAACCGCCAAAGTGCGGTGATCGAGGAGGAATGAAATGCCATTTTATGCCTTGATTTAATAGTTTTGAGGAGATCTTGTCACCTTCTGTTTTGCTTAATGCGTGCAATTGCTGCAATTCTTTATTTGCGCCTACGAAATTTGTCCCGTTATAAGAGTAAATATTTAGACTTTTACCTCTTCTTGCAAAAAATCTTTTTAAAGTACTTAAAAAAGCATCAGTAGTTATTTCGCTTACAACTTCCAAGTGAATTGCCTTCGTAGCAAAGCATACGAATGCTGCTACATAGACCTTAACCTCAATTCGGTTTCGGTTTTTCCTTTCTTTTATAAAAAAAGGGCCGCAATAGTCAACACCTGCATTCAGAAATGGTCTTGATTGAACCAATCGATTCTTAGGCAAATTACCCATTACCTGTTGCGTGTTTATTTTTTTAAATCGAAAACATTTTACGCACGAATTTGATTGTTCGCTTAACTGTGTTTTTTCCGTCTAATACCCAATAACGCGTTCTGACTTGATAAAGTGTGTTTTGAATCCCAGCATGCAATGAAGTTTTGTGATAATGCTGAATTATCAAATTAGTCACGTGGTGATTTTTTGGTAGAAGAATCGGGTGTTTTTGATCAAAAGGTATAGTAGAATTGTCAATTCTGCCTCCAATGCGCAATATTTTAGTATCATCTAAAAGAGGGTTTAATGTTTTCAGGGAGCTTGTTTCCTTTACTTCATTCGAATTTTGTAAATCATGAATTTCGCGAGCAAAAGCGTGATTTTGCACTATTTTAATTATCCGATTGTGAGAATCTTGCAACTCTTCGATTGAAAGTTGTTTGGATCTAATTTCTGACACTCTATTAGCAACAAAGGTTTTTAATGCACTTGGTTGAATATTAATCCAATTAAGGGTAATAGTGGAATCAGACCAAAAATGTGTCTCATTCAGCGTGATAGGCAATATTGACCTGATGGTATAATACAATTTTGCTAATAGAAGAGCTGCACATAATTCCAATTTTGGAATTGTGAGTTTATAATTTAAAAGAGCTACCTTGGATTTTGAACATACTAAACGAGAAATGCAATCATTGTTTTTATTTGTTGATCTGAAATAAATTCATGCACCGTAAGCAGCTTCGCTTGCATCGCAAAACCCATGCAATTGGACATTTACAAAATCCTTTATTACTACTTGTCGTTCGAAAGATATATGATTCAACAATGACAATTGATTTTTGTAATTAATCCACTGAGTGTAGATTGTTTGAGGAACAGACTCATCCCAATCAATTTTTCTTGCCATAATTTTTGCATGATTAATTTTGCTACAACAATAATTGGACCTAAAAGACCGATAGGGTCAAAAACTTGAGCAATTTGTGAGAGAATACTACGTTTTGTGAGACGTGTTTGGGCATTTGAATGACGACTATTATATTGTAATATATATTTTTGTGCATTCCATTGAATACCTAGTGTTTTAATCGATGTTGATGGATCATTAAACAAATCTACGTCCTTTACTTCATTTGGCAATGAATCAATTAGGTTAGGATCATTTGAGGACCATTGACGTAATTTAAAACCGCCTCGATCTAATATCTCAATTATTTCATCTCTGAGTTTAAGAGCATTTGAAAAAGTGTCCCTACCTGTCATTAAATTATCTACATTGAAATCTTCTTTAACAACTTGAGCTGCCAGAGGATACTTGTCAACATTATCCTCTGCAGTTTTTTGTAACGCACGGATATCTAGAAAAGGAGCAGAAGCTGTTCCGTAAGTTACGGTGTTTAAAGAGTAAATTTTTACAGGTTCTTTTGAGTTTTCGCGCCATAGAATTTTTTAGAAGGATCTGTCATCTTCGTGAATTAGTACCTGACGATACAAAATTGATTGCCAATAGTACAAAATTGTGAATGCGAAATCGAGATAGAATTGTAAAAATGTCATTTTGAATAGTGGGGCCAATCATGAGAGTATCATTTAACGATATGCTTGTACTTGTTTTTGCAGAACCGTAAAAAACGACACGTAATTTTGTAGTTGCACTGTCTTCCTTGAAGACAGCATGATGGGGCAGAAAATATCCACTTTCATAGAATTTGGTTTCCTTTAATTCCGACATATGACCTAATTTTAAATAATCACTCAAGAATGTCGAGTAATTGTGCTTAAATACAGAATCTTTCTTGAATTTTCGCTCCATGGAATAAAGACGCTTTATAGCTAATGGATACGATTCTCCAAGATTGTTGATTCTTTCATTAAAGGGTTGTTTCACGATATATTTTCCGGTTGAATCGCGTGTTGTGTTTTTTAGGAAATGCTCTTCTACCATTGATTTCTCACTTGAAATAAATTTTGTATCAGGAATTTCTTCAATCTCCCAAAATTTTTCTATTTGTTTATTTAATGAATTAGAAACAAGGTTACACGCAATTTTTGTTGGATTGAATGGAAGTGTATTTATGTTTCCTGCAATAATCCAACCGAATTTAGTTTTTTGAAGAAGAGCTGGTTGATTTTCGATTTTTATTTGCATGTCATTTGCATTTTCATTTGAATGTCAAAGAAAATTTCTGCTCCAATAAGAGCGTCGATGTTAGAAGGTTTGTAAAATGTTGGATCAGCTAGAGGTATATTAGATGGAATTTTTATTTGTCTCGAATCAATTTGTTGCGATGGCAACGAATTTGTGATAGTTGGCACAACTAACAATGAAATGTTCGCTTCATAATTTTCGCGTATAGATAGGATTTTTGCTTCAACCGTGTGATTAATGTTTGTTTATAATTGATTTAACGCGGTTATCGGCATATTAACATTTTTGCGTTGTAAATTTAAGATTTTTGCAAATCGTTCTGTGATAAAATGAGCTTGAGAACCACTGTCAAGAAGAACACGCGCTGTTTGTTTTTTCTTGTTGTTGTCTAAAAATGAAATTTGAGCAGTAGCTAACAAGACTTGACTGGAAATGTTTACATGTAAATTATTTGTAGCTACTGTTTGTTCGTTATTTGTATCTGATTTGTCAATGTGTAAGAGTGTGTGGTGCTTACTATTGCATTTTTTGCAAGGGCTGCAAAGACAATTTTCAACAGTATGTCTTTTGCGAAGACAATTGAAACAAAGTTTTTCCTTTTTAGCAAATTGTAATCTTTCTACTTCTGTCATTTTTTGAAATTTCTCGTAATTATGAATTTTATGAGAACCTTTACAAAAATTACAACAGTCAGATTTTTGAGTTACCGCAAAGGAACTCTTTTTTGAATTGGATTGTGATTCTTTAGTTGAATTTTTATTATTGCCTTGAGAATTACCCTTATTCTTTGGATTTTCTACACTTGTAGCTTCAAGAATTTGACATCGCGTTTGTAAAAATTCTAAAAATTGTTGTAATTTTGGCAATTCCTTTGTGGTAATTGATTTTTCCCACTCCTCGTGAGTAAATTTATCAAGTTTTCCTGTCATAATACAAATAATAAGTGTATCCCATGAATCGACTGGCAAACCTAACACCTTTAAAGCACGAGTATGTGTGTTCATATTATTTATTTATTATATCATACTTGAAGCATGAAATTTCGGATGAATTTGTTAATAAATTTTGTGCATTACTAGCAATTGCAGGCGACACTACCGTAAAAGAAGGATCATTATCTCTAATAAACTTTCTAGCATTTCGCATTAATTCATGATATGTATTTTCAAAATCATCGCGATATGTTTCGTGTGACGGATCGTTATCAAGAGATATAATTTCAAAATGAAGTTCTTCAAACAATTGTAAATGACCTTCTAACTTTTCTAATCTTGCCCGAACTTCATGGACATCATCAATATTTATATCAGTATCCCTTGATGTTAAAAACTTAGAAAAAATAGTTAGCTGGCGCGTTAATGACCCACGTTGATATTTTAATTTACCTGTGTCACTCATTTTGATATTTTTATTCTCCTCGCATTATTCTTGAATTAATAATATATCAGTGATTCATTAACGAACTTACTTACTACTTTGTTGTATACATGACTTTAACGTTGAGTTACAATAGCAAACAATGCGGAAGGCGACGATCAGCAACAGGACGTTTTTCAGGAAATTTTGAACTCAGCGCAGCAATTGAAACTTTGATTTGGGTAGCTCCATGCCTAAAAAATCAAAGTTGTACACTAGTTTTTCGATTTTGTTGAAACTTCGAAATTTTGAAGTGGAATACATGCCAGTAAAGAGCCTCATTTCGATTTAGAAAAATTTTGAAAAATTTTGGATTTACGAGGTTTTTAAAATTTTTTTTGAAATTTTGAAAATGGTATATCTCTAAGGAAAATTAATTAAATTTAATGAAATTTTTAGGGAATGCTTATTGCTTACAGACAATTTAAGAAAATATTTTAGAAAAAAATTTTTTTTTTTAAAACAAATTATTAAAAAAATAATTTTTAAATAAACAATTTTTTGAAAAGTACCATTTTTATTTTTTTTAAATAATAATGATTCGATTCCCACTTATTTCACGAGTATTTTCCAAAAAAAAATGATGGAGGGTCTGAAACTTTAAGAGATATTGAATTTTCTGTCCTTGCGCGCAACCGTAAAAAGCGCATTTTCCGGCTATACTCTACATACAAACTAACGTTCAAAGTCACCTCTAAGTCGTAAATTTAAACCGAATACGATTTTTCTTTTTGGAGAATGTCAGGCTATAAATTCGTGAGAATACTGTGCAATTTTTAAATTTATATTTGTTTAAACAAATTATTATTATTATTGTTAATTACTAACTTTTTACATATTGTACACAGAGAGGTGTATTTTTTTCTAATTTTGCAATTTACTGGACCTAACATAAATACCAATGCAAATTTAAAACATAATTATTATTGTTTTAGCAAGATTTAAACAAATTATTATTGTTAATTACTAACTATTTACAGAATAGTATACTTAAAAGTTTCAGTTTTTTCTAAACAGGCAAATTTATCAAACTTTTTTGATATGCAGATTTACATTAAAAATAAAATTATATTTTAAACAAAAATAAGAATAATAATTTATTTCAAAATTAATTAACTTTTAATTAGGGTTGGTAATGTTTTTCCTAACTATATTATTTTACTTTCAAAAAAATTAAATTTTTGTAATTACTAAAAAAAATTTTTTCAAAAAAAACAAAGCTAAAAAATTGTTTAAGTAATTGTTAACAACAATTGTATTTAGTATTAATTGTGTTGCTTTTCTTTGTAAAAGTTTATTTCACTTTATTTTGTGAACTCAATGAAGTGTTCTTGTTTTTTTATTTCTCAAAAATATTTTAATTTCAAGAGCTTTCAATATAGGTAATTTGTTTTTTATTTAATATTTATAATCATGATAAACAAATAATTATAAAGTCGTTTTAACAATTTTCATTTGCATGTGTTCTGTGACAATTTCTCAATCGAAGAACTAGGAAACAACTTTAAATTTTTGGCATGGAGCTACCCAGATTATAATTAAAAGAACAATTAAAAGTTAATTAATTTTGAAATAAATTATTATTCTTATTTTTGTTTAAAATATAATTTTATTTTTAATGTAAATCTGCATATCAAAAAAGTTTGATAAATTTGCCTGTTTAGAAAAAACTGAAACTTTTAAGTAGTTGCACTGTCTTCCTTGAAGACAGCATGATGGGGCAGAAAATATCCTCTTTCATAGAATTTGGTTTCCTTTAATTCCGACATATGACCTAATTTTAAATAATCACTCAAGAATGTCGAGTAATTGTGCTTATTATCACTTTATGTAAAAAAATTTCTGTAAATAGTTAGTAATTAACAATAATAATTTGTTTATATCTTGCTAAAACAATAATAATTATGTTTTAAATTTGCATTGGTATTTATGTTAGGTCCAGTAAATTGCAAAATTAAAAAAATACACCTCTCTGTGTACAATATGTAAAAAGTTAGTAATTAACAATAATAATAATAATTTGTTTAAACAAATATAAATTTAAAAATTGCACAGTATTCTTACGAATTTATAGCCTGACATTCTCCAAAAAGAAAAATCGAATTCGGTTTAAATTTACGACTTAGAGGTGACTTTGAACGTTAGTTTGTATGTAGAGTATAGTCTGAAAATGCACTTTTTACGGTTGCGCGCAAGGACAAAAAATTCAATATCTCCTAAAGTTTCAGACCCTCCATCAATTTTTTTTTGGAAAATACTCGTGAAATAAGTGAAAAATTATTTTTTTAATAATTTGTTTAAAAAAAAAAATTTTTTTTCTAAAATATTTTCTTAAATTGTCTGTAAGCAATAAGCATTCCCTGAAAATTTCATTAAATTTAATTAATTTTCCTTAGAGATATACCATTTTCAAAATTTCAAAAAAAATTTTAAAAACCTCGTAAATCCAAAATTTTTCAAAATTTTTCTAAATCGAAATGAGGCTCTTTACTGGCATGTATTCCACTTCAAAATTTCGAAGTTTCAACAAAATCGAAGAACTAGTGTACAACTTTGATTTTTTAGGCATGGAGCTACCCATTTATTATCACTTTATGTAAAAAAATTTCCTCGAATAATTGTTTGGAATTTTGTAGACCCACTGGTAGCTGAAATAATGTCTCCGATATAAATTATCAAGAGTTGTATAATGGTTTCAACTTGAGATAATGTAATTGGTGTCCTTATCAGCAATTAGATTTGGACCACAGCAGTTTAGAGTTTGAATGGTATTGCATCAATGAACTTATGACACAATTTACTGACAACTGATTAAAAACTTAACTCCAATGGAGTGAACTTTTTGATCATTGTTACAGAATATCGTCGCGAACTTGTCACTAAAAACTTCACTTATGAGCACTTGATGTATTGTTTTTAGAACTATCCAGATTGTGATAAATTCCACGATAACCGTAAACGGAAAACTGTATCCGGCTCGAAGGACCATATGTTGAAGCGTTACTTTTTATATCACTTCTATTGCACGCCAAATTAATTTTGTGCAACTAATTATTAAAGGTTGGTAGTATGATGTAGAAATAACTCTGGAACAGTAAACTTGTAACTTTTATACATTTCATTTATTCACTATCATTTTACAGAAGTTGGTAGTGTAAAAAAAGCGTGACATTAATTTAAGTTCGCGACGGAGTATTCAACAAGACGTTTCATTTGAATCTGTTTTATCTTTTAATTTCTAATGCAGTTTGGAGTGTTGAATTTGGGGAAATTTTTAGAGAAGGGAAAAATTAGGGAGTGTCAGGAAATTAAGTCATTTGAGTGGTTTTCAGAATTCTATTGAAATTGAAGGAGACAGACAAGTGGTGGTGGCAAAAGGTGATGCGATGGTTATCTTAAAAATCCAAGCCTTAGTACAATAAAAATTCCCAAGGGTCAATTTTTATGACTGAGTTGTCCCTTTTTTATGATAGGCAACCTTTCGAACGTGTCGTTACAGAGTATTGCTGGGATTAAGATTTTAAAATTAAAAAGTTTACACAGCTGTAATCCGCTTACTTTAGTCGTGAAAAAATGTCGAATTCACAATTTTTAAATTTCTTATTGAAAAAACGAGAAAAACGCCGAATTTTAAATATTGAAAAATTTTTGAATTCTTCAGAAAATTAGTTTTTCAAGTATAATTTAGATGGAAACAGCAAATATTTTATGAATTTAGTCGAAAATCAAAATTTTTAAATTTCCTGTAGAAAAAAACAAAAAAAATATCACAATTTTTCAATTTCAGAAATTTGAAAAATCGTTTAAAAACTGATTTTACTAGAATAATTCTGTTTAAATACGAAAATAAATCATGAATTTTGTCAATATTCACGGTTACAAAATTTTGCTGAAGCAAAAAATTCGAAGAAATCGGTGATAATTCACAATTTTTAAATTTCTTATTGAAAAAAACGAGAAAAACGCCGAATTTTAAATTTTCAAAAATTTTGGAATTCTTCAGAAAATTAGTTTTTCAAGTATAATTTAGATGGAAACAGGAAATATTTTATGAATATACGATAAAATAAAAATTTTTAAATCTACTGTAAAAAAAACAAAAAATAGCAAAATTTTTCATTTTCAGAAATTTGAAAAATCGTTTAAAAGCTGATTTTGCTACAATAATTCTGTTTAAATACGAAAATAAATCATGAATTTTGTCGAAATTCACGGTTACAAAATTTTTCTGAAACAAAAAATTTGAAGAAATCGGCGATAATTCACAATTTTTAAATTTCTTATTGAAAAAAACGAGAAAAACGCCGAATTTTAAATATTGAAAAAAATCAGTCTACTATCAAAGAAGAGAGAAAAAAAATCGATCCTTCTTTAACTACTAATAAAAATATTTTATATTAACGATTTCAAATTTTCTAATTGTCGGAGCAAGATCCCACAAAAAGAATAATTAATTTATCACAATAGTGTCGTCTTTTTCTATTTTCAAGACACACTATATTCACTGTTCTCTATCGGTTGATCAGGGCAAGATCGTTATCAACCAACAGAAGTTTCAAAATGGTCAGTCAACAGCAAAATTTAGTATTTTCAAGGATGTCAAAAAGAACTATGTAGCAAGATACAAGTCAATACAATTCGTCGAAAAAAACACAAAATAATTCTGTCGAAAGAAAATCACAACACACAATATTTACGCAAAAAACGCTAAAAATGTAGCAAGATACGAAATTTAACATTAATCTGTGCAAAAAATACATAAATAATTTTGTAAAAAAAAATTAAAATTTGATTCCTGGTTCTATTCTCATAAAAAATCAACAAAATCAATAGTCACACTTATCATCAATTTAATTAATAAAATAAAATCTGGTAAATATTCGTCAAGTTAATTTTATTTCAAAGACTCATATTTCGCTTGTAAATGAAGACCGTCGAATGTAAACATTGTCGACTCTCAAGGTCTCGCAAGTAATCACAATAATGTTTCAATTTAAAAGAAATATTTTCACTAAATTTTCTACTGTAATTCTTTCAAATAAAAAATTTCAAAATAATATTTAAAAAAACAATTTATGTATCACTGAAATTTCACAAAATAATAATAAAAAACAATTAAATTATCCCAACGTGACCCACGTTGGGCGCCAATTGAAACAGAATCTTTTGTTAATGAAATTAAAATATAAAAGAAAAGATTGTCCACCTTACCCGGCAGGGTTCAGTGCTGTGAGGGTTCAGTTTAGTTTTTAAAAGTTTTGCCCGACGCCAGTCGACAATCAAATTAATTTAAATAAATTAATTTAAACAAAGAGAAACACCTCAAGGAGGGTGAGTTGGGTGAACCCATTTAACAAGTATGTCCAAAATTAAGCGTTTATTCTCAGATCTACTTACATTTAGTCGACTCGAACAACGCTCGCTTTGTGACCACACTATCATACTTTATGTTATACAAAATTATAAAATCAAAATCAACAAATCGTTCAACATGCGAACCAGGAATGAACTAGTCGGCCGGCACGCACTTTTTCCAAAAATATTAGCGCCTGCGCACAGTTCATCAACCAGGGTCGCATGAACCCTCTTTTGGGCCCTACTCATCCTTAACTAAGGAAATTTCCTTAGTGTAAGTCGTCAAAATAACCTTCCTGTATGTATATATTTATTTATTAACCTTCAGAGGGCCGGAAAATTAAAATAAAATTTACTAGTTTTTTATTAAGTAAAATTAAATAAAAAATCAATTCGATGAAAATAAAAGTAAAAATAAATGGTGGCCACTATAGTGGCCACCCCAGCCCTCTCAAGGTTAATTTCACCATGAAGTGTTACATTTATGTCGGTTATTAAAAGTAGTTTCAAGTATATAACTGTTTAGCTCATCAGAAGCGTGCTTGTGTGTTCTCGTCAGAAACTCAAATATCGCTGTGTTTTAAATCCTGTCATTTATAAATTTTCTGTTTCAGGTTACGAGAAAAATAATCTTTTCCTCGCATAAAAAGAATTTCAATTTTTGAATGAAATTTACATTTGTGATGGAAAATCTCATCTTGAGAACGTTAATTTACGTAAAGACGTAAATTCACAACGACGCTCGAGGGTTTTTTATTTACAACGTACGTCGTTGGAAAATTCATCACATTTTTTCACAGTGCATACTAGCGCCTCCGACGGCCTTCGAACGTCTCTGTTGCTTTTGTTCTTCATCCATTTTATTAATTAAATTTTGTTTCTCATTGATTATCTTAAATCAATTTTTTTATTACAATATAATAAAAGTACTGTTCCACGTAAAAATTTCATTTCTTTTTTTTAAATTTTATTAATTATTTTAACTGTTTGAGTTTTATATAATACAATAATATAATTTTAACTTTATATTAATATAATAAAATGTTTATTCCAAAACTTAACATATTATTTATTTTAATATTTTTGGCTTTCCCATGTTATTTTCCTCCTTAAATTTATTCAATTTTTTTAATTATATAAAACCTTAATTTTGAGACCCACTAATATTCTCCATAATATGTGCATTTTAGTTGAACTGTTATTTTAATGAAATGTTAATTAACAGAACAGTTTTCATAATACAATATCATTTACACACGAATTGACATTTTAACCAATTGTTTTTTATCCGAAACGACATTTTAACGCTTTATCATTATTTCGAACTGTCTTTGTCGGAACAGCATTGTTACGAATATAATCATTTTTTCGAAAACTATTACAGTAAATTTATATTTGCAAAAAAGTTTCCTACAATTTTCTTCACAAAAGTGGCATTTGTATAAGCGTGAATTTATTGAAATAATAATTCACGGAATAATGCGACTATTCTCATAAGGGACAATTCAAAACTGTGTCTATCTATCTATCTAGTCGAAAAAATGTCAGTTCAGTTGAAGGTAATTTCGTTACAAAGATAGTTAGATTGAATGTTAGTTCGGTCAAAACATTTGGGGAATAATCTTGCGTTTCTTAATTTTTCTGCTTCTGTTTATTCCTTGACATGAATACACCCAGTTTTAATTATACACAATTTTAAATTGGCACACCGTGAAATCGACGTGGTGCAAAATTCTTAACAAATATATAATTGCTAATGATAAATTTACAGTGTTAGATGTTAATCTAAAAGTAAATCTAACATAACTGTTAGGCGAAGAACATTAGTTTGAATGCGAATTAGGCTTAATGGTGTGACTAATTGTAAACGAGTGTGAATGCGATTTAAGGTTTGAGGTCTAGCGAGACGACTACGACACAACCAAGAAAACTAGAAACAGGAGGTTCAACTACGGTAGTGGGGGTACAGGCCTAATACGTACGAATATGGTTTCCCGAAAGAGGCCGAGAAAACTGAATAAGTCATGAGACGCGGTAGCCTTCTGCGCAGATTACTTTTAATTTACCTCCTGGTGGTAATTCAGCATAAATATTAAACACTGATTTGTATATACATATATAAATCGATAAAATGAATATCTATTTTTCTAAGTACCACCTGTAGGTAATATGCGCAGAAGGCTACTGCGGCTCATGACTTATCAGCCTCTTTCTGAAAACCAAACCATTACGTACCCCCACTACCGGAGTTAGACCTCCTGTTTCTACTCTTCTTGGCGACAACGAACGAAAGCAGAAAAGAACGAGACGTGAGATAAGAAAGTCGAGAGCGACGAAAAGCGTGTGCGCGGCCTTAGTGGCGTTTGATTTAATTCTAATTGTTATTAATATATATTCTAACTCTACAATTGACAGTGTTTACTTAAATATAATAGTTCATCGTCTAATTTCAATAAACAATATTTCTTTAATCGTTTTATAATATTCCTTGTGTTTTATTTTGAGGTTATCTGACACCCGTAGGAAATAATAAATATTTCCTAACATCTCAGAAGTGGGATGAAAGACCTTTTGTCTAGAGTTCTGAATCTCTGGTGTGCTGAAAGTGAATGAAATTGTAATATTCGTTATGTGATCCGTTTGGTGAAGAGCGTGGTAAAGCGTCGTTTTCATAATTCTGTAAAACTTGAGAAAGAAGTGCGCGCGCAGAGCAACAAGTCGAGTCATGATCAGTGAGGCGGTTACCGCTATGTTTGTGTCTGAAATTGAGCGCCGATATATGAATTTTGGTGTACATATTGCTCAATGGTTGGAAACATAACCTTGAAAACAATGAGAATTTTTTTTTCTCGCTCTTGTGTTTTGTTCATGTGTGATAACCAACGTGAGTGTTATAAATAAAGAAAGGAAATTATGGATCCGAACGAAAGTGCCGCTAAAGCTCTTTTAGCGTTAGCACAGTCTAACCAAAATCAACATACGACTACGGAGGGTAATAATCCTGGAAATCAAAAACCAATAAATTCCTCGAATGAAAAATCAGAAATAAGTCAATTATTGAACGCGATGACGGCTATGATGCAACAAAATGCAACATTTGTGGCCGCTGTTACTCGAAATGCTAATCCCCCTCAACAAACATACAACATTCTTCCAGACTTAAGTCACAATATAGCGAAATTTGACGGGCTTTCAGGAGCAGCGAATGCAAAAATTTCTTTGAGTCAGTTGGAGTCAACAGCCAATTTGCATCGATGGACTTATGCGATCGCTTTCGAAACAGCACGTGATAATCTCGAGAAAGCAGCAAAAAACTGGTACTTAGCCAATATAAATTCAATCACAGATTGGGAATCGTTCCGTAAAGCATTCGCTTCGACATTTCTTATGGAAAAATCCCTAACCGAAAAATGGCAAGACATGTAAGCCCGATATCAAACTCTTGGCGAAAACATTATCGAATATTTTTTTCGATAAAGTCAGACTATGTAAAATTTTAAATATGAGTTTGTCGGAAATTAGAACTCAAGTGGCCATCGGGTTATGGTCAAAGGAAATAAGTTCAGCAATTCTGAGTCGAGAACATTTTGACTTAGACGAATTATTAAGGAATATTACCGATCTTGAAGCCTTGGAGATAGCAAGGAAGAAGAGGATAAATGCGACAAGAGAATCAACCAAATTATCAAAGGATCTCTGTTACGAACCGAAAATTATTATTATTTTAATTTATTAAGATCAAGAAAGATAATCCAGAATTTCAAAAATCCGAAGAATAAATTTTTGATGTAGAGCGATGAAATTAAATTTACCGCGCGCCTGCGGAGGTTCGTCGGAGGAAATCAAGCTGCCCGGGCCGGATGGTCCTGTTTTTATTTTATGGGGTCCGTTTATCTCTTTTAAAAGGGTTCGCTAAGCAAAAAAAAAAAAAAATTTTTTTAATTAAATAGTTTGAGAATTTAATATGAAAGGAAAGTTGAAAGACAATAAGGAAACAGAAAATTTTGAAATGAAAATTCACAATTTATTACGACTTTAAATAGACGAGTTTACAGAAAAGATATAAAAGAAGTTATAAAATGGAACGATACAACTACTCACTCAATCTCCTTTGACAAATTAATCCTACGGTGTCTTATCTTACCGCCGAGTTTTGAGATACTCGACGGGCGAAAATTTCCTTTTTCTGCTGCTAGGCCTCTCAAATTTGGGCGGCCTGAGCACCACACACGCACAAATCAACTCACGAATTGAGGAAGGGAAATTCAAATTCGACACGCACGCACGCACTGAATTAAATTTCAATTCCTACTCAAATTTTAGTTTGTGAATTTTTAAACTTTACACGTGATTTTAATTATTAACATTTATTCAAAATTTTAAATTTTGAAACAGCGAAAATAATTAGTTTTGGTCGGGCTTCACTTTCGTGAAGCTTTTACCTTTTTATTTATTTTCGTCTGTCTCAAAGCTGGACACTATCTTGTAGTGGTCCTTCGAAATGAGGGTCGATTAACAGACGGGCGCGTCCCGGCGTTTTGCACTCCGTTTATGCCTCCACGAGGAGCTTACTGAGAGAGCAAAAGTTGTACTACGAATTTTGAAAATGTTAATTGCTCCTCTAGTCCTTGCTTCTAAATCTGGGGGAAGATTTGGGATTAGAAGAGGTGGTTGTGGGAGTAGAAGTAGGGTTGGAACTTAAGGCCCATTGGTCAAGAAGATTTTTGCTGACTTGCGAATCTCACGCTTAGCGTGAGAACGGAAAGCTGTCAGGAAAATTTGATATTTTTCTGGAATTATTATTTTCCAATAATTCCAAAAGTAAAAAAAAATAAATAAAAAAATAAAATAAAACAATAAATTGTTTATTGTTGTTATTATTATTTCAAAAATGTAATTATGATTGTTCATAATCATAAATAAATTGCACTAAAATTAGTGCTAGTGTTCTAGTTATAATTGCACAATAACTTAGAAACACCATATGTGACGCGACACGAGAAAAGGGACCTATCGATAAAAAAATCATTTTTGAGTTTTTAGTCGTATCCCATAGATTTTGAGTTGCTCTTTCACGTAAAAAAATCAAAAGTTAAAAATCTGAAATAGTTTTAATAATATAAAGCCTGAAAGTTGAACGTGTCCTCGTAAATACACGGGTTTTCTGCTTATGGCGTCACTTTAAACGCTCCCCCTATAAAATTCTTTTTTAAAGCGATAGGTCCCTTTTCTCGTGTCGCGTCACATATATTTTAAAGTGTGTATAGAGTAAAATTTAAATAAGTAATTTCTCTTCAATTTGATTGCGCTGGAAAAGAAATAATATTCAATCCAGCTCATCGCACGTGCGTTTATTTAGCAGGCGAGAAATGAAACTTGATACTTTTCTGGAATTATTATTATTTTTAATAATTCCGGAAGAAGAAAAAAAATTCAAAAATAAAAAAAACATCAATAAAAAAAATCAATAGTAAAAATAAAAAAAATTATTTACTGTTATTATTAATAAATAATTAAAATTATTTATTAATAAAAATTGCACTAATTAATAATACTGGTGCAACTTTTATAATTGTTCAACAACCTTAAAACACCACGTAATTTTAAAGGGTGCATCAATTTAAATTAGATAGTTTGGAGTTAAATAATTCCTTTACTATTTCCTTGAGCTTTAAAAGAAATAATATCAGCCTGAATCATACACGTGCGTTTGGTTTTCAAGCACGTGGGGCCTAGGGGAAGAGGGAAGGATGCAGCGAAGGAGAAGAAGCAACGAGAAGAGGCCTGCAATGTGTGAGTCGCCTGTATTACTTATGGTGTGACCGTGTGCGTTACGCCATGCAAATACTGTTTTAAAGGAGCTTATGTGTATGCGTGTGCGTTGCCACAGCCGTCCAAAGGTGTATAGGTTCGAAGGCGATGTACAATAAAATGACTATTTTGCTTATATTAATTAATATTAAGATTTGTGATGAAATATTCTCTCCCACTTTATAATATTCATGCGTATCTTTTCAGACAAAATAAACGGAATATCCGGGATGTCTATAAACAATTGCGCATAGTTTTTTTTAACAAAATAATTAGGATATCCAAGGATATCCACATATAAATGCCCGTGATATCTAAACTAAAATAATTAGGATATCCAAGGATATCCATAGGTGAACGTATATAATATTTGAACAAAAATAATTAGGACATCCAGGGATATCCACATATAAACACAGATAATATCTAAACTAAAGTAAGTGGGATATCCAAGAATATCCGCTTTCAAATACAAGTAACACTTGAACTAAAATAAATGGGATATTCAAGGATATCCACATATAAATGCCCGTTTTATCTAAACTAAAATAAGTGGGATATCCAAGGATATCCATAGGTGAACGTATATAATATTTGAACAAAAATAATTAGGACATCCAGGGATATCCACATATAAACACAGATAATATCTAAACTAAAGTAAGTGGGATATCCAAGAATATCCGCTTTCAAATACAAGTAACACTTGAACTAAAATAAATGGGATATTCAAGGATATCCACATATAAATGCCCGTGATATCTAAACTAAAATAATTGGGATATCCAAGGATATCCATAGGTGAACGTATATAATATTTGAACAAAAATAATTAGGACATCCAGGGATATCCACATATAAACACAGATAATATCTAAACTAAAGTAAGTGGGATATCCAAGAATATCCGCTTTCAAATACAAGTAACACTTGAACTAAAATAAATGGGATATTCAAGGATATCCACATATAAATGCCCGTGATATCTAAACTAAAATAAGTGGGATATCCAAGAATATCCTCTTTCAAATACAAGTAATATTTGAACTAAAATAAATGGGATATTCAAGGATATCCATGTAATAATGTATATACTATTTAACTAAAATAAGAAAGACATCCCGTTTATCCACATACAAATACATATAATATTTAATCTAAAGTAAGTGGGATATCCATATAGCCGTAGACAAACATACAATATTTAATTAGAATAAGTGGGATATCCAAGGATATCCATATGTAAATGCCCAAAGTATAGAAATAAAATAAATGGGAAAGCTAAAATACGCATGGGATATCCAAGGATATCCACAAGCAAGGTTTAGTAGCATATATATAATAAAAAAAATATTTCCTGAAAATCATAATTATTTTAAATGAACTAGCCCTTTTGTTTCTAGTTCTAATGGAGTGCTCAAGTAGCCCGACTTCGTTTCCGGTGCGGTGCTGACATTAGCTTATGCTTTGCGATAAAAGTATCATTTTTCGGTCGCGCATAGGTTAATAAAAATTAAGTTATTTCGTAACAATCTTCTTCACGGAACGAGGAAAAATCAACAGCAACGCATAATTCTACGAATTACGACGACAAACAACATTCAACAACAGATGAGACCAACTTCCAGTCAACGAGAAAGCGTGAGTGTTACAGATTTCATTCTTCCGAACACATAGCAAGAAATTGTCCAGAGAAAAAAGAGGTAAAGTGATTTAATTGTCAATTAATTGGTCATATCACAAAAGATTGTAGAAAACCCAAATCCATGTTAAGAGCAGATGTTAAAATTATCGAAAATAATAAAGAATCTAATAGTAACAAAAAATATGAAAAACAGTTGTAGTGGGGGGAGAAAAGATGAGCTCAGTAATAGATAATGGCAGCTCAGATTGTTTAATTAAAGCGTCAATTGTTTTGTCAAAGGGGTTTAAATTTTCTAAATTATCAAGTACCTTGATTGGATTTGGAGGTTGTGAAACTTCTTCCAGTGGTGTAATTTATGAAAATGTTCAGATCGATGATTGTAAAATAGATCAAATAAGATTTCGAGTTGTATCTGATAATGTACTTGACAGTGATGTATTAATTGGTAGGAATTTCACAGAACGAACGGAAATTGTTTACTATAAAATCGATCAAAACTTACATTTTGTTTACAAAGAAAATTTTATTTTCAATGTTTTTCCAAACTGTGATAGAGTAGCGTCGCGACCAATAATAACAGAGTCCTGTCAAATTCCATCAGCGTCAATTAATTTTATTTCAGTTAAGACACATGACGAAACATTAAAATTACCTGTATATAATTTTAGTAACAAGGCTGTCGATGTTAAAGAAGGTGAAGGTCTGTCAATCAAAATCTTCAAAATAGACGATTGTATTCCGGTAAAAAGATACAACGTCAGAATACGCGAGTCCTTGTATTTTAATTATCAAAGCGGACGGAACTATCAGGCTCGTTGTCGATTATGGAAAGCTAAATAAAAATACGATTCGGATGAATTTCCCCCTCCCTAATGTTGACGACGGAATTGAAGAACTGCATGACCCAAATATTTTTGCAAGTCTTGACATGAAACAGGGCTACATGCAAATTCCTCTTACCGAAAATGCGAAAAGGAAAACAGCTTTTATTACCCTGGATGGTACCGGTTAGTTCGAAAGAGCGATGTTCGGGCTCATGAACGCTTTGTTTTATTTCGTAAAACTGATGAAAATTATTTTTGGACCTTTTGGTCCAAAATTAGCACTCACATACGGCACTCACATAGTACATACTTTGATGACATTTTAATACACGCGAAGTCTTGGGACGAACTATTAAAAAAAAATCGAGAAAGTATTGACCTTGTTGACAAATGCGAAATTGACCCTTAATTTAAACAAATGCAAATTTGGTTTGCAAAAAGTCGATTATTTAGGTTATACATTCGGTAGAAACGGTATGAGTCCGGGAAACAAAACACTTAACGATCGTGAATTTTCCTACTCCAAAAAATTTACACGAGGCTCGTCGATTTAATGGTCTCGCTACTTTCTTTCGGCGATTCATTAAGAATTTCGCAACTATTATGGCACCGATCACAGGACTTTTCAAAGATAACAAGGAATTTGTATGAAGAAATGAACAGAATTCCGCGTTTGAAAATATTAAACATCTAATGTCGTCACAACCCATAGTCGCGTATTTTAACCCGAAAGCTAAGTCTACTGAACTCTATACAGACGCTTCATCAGCGGGGTTGGGAGCCATGCTTTTTCTGGAAGGTAACGATGGACTGTTACACTTAGTTTACGCGGTGAGCAGACGTACGACGGACGTGGAAAAGAACTATCATTCGAGCAAACTAGAGCTCATGGCTATAGTTTGGGACATGGAGCGACTAAAACAGTTTTTAATCGAGATTCCCTTCGACATTGTAACCGATTGCCAAGCATTAGTGCACGTAAATTCGTTAAAAACCAAGAGTCCTCAGATTGTTAGATGGCTAAATTCAATGGCTGACTTTAATTTCAATATTAAACACCGAAGAGGAGAACGCATGCAACACGTTGATGCGCTTTCTCGAGCACCAACCGAAAATGCGGAATACTCGATAGAAGACGGTTTAGTTTACAACGTTACAGTTAGAAAAAATGAGATTATGATGTATCAGCACACTGACAGCAATTTATCTCGAAAAATTCGAATTTTAGAGAAACATAATAATGAAAGAACGCGTCGCGAAAAAGGCGAAATTTTAGATTATACCTTGAGAAACGGAATGCTATATAAATATGTAATCTTACGAAATTTGTCCAATTGTACGTTGTTCGTGACACAAAAAGTAATATGACCATCAAAAAATTAAATCAGTTTATCGAACGTTTTGGTGCACCCAAAAGGTTTATTTCAGATAGAGGCACCGCTTTTACCTCGAAAAATTTTCAGGAATTTTGCGACCAAAACGGTATTAAGCATACCTTAAATTCAAGCCGTCACCCACAGGCGAACGGGCAAGTGGAATAATAGCTCATAAAACATCCGTTGGTTTTGTCAGACATTCACCATATTGCGCATAGTAATTGTAAAATTAAGAGACTATTGTTTTAATGTATCGGTTAGGCAATTTTAGCACTCTTTGTAAATAGTCAGACAAAATCTTGAGTCTCATGCGCAACTCAATGATAATTTAGTATCAAAATAAAATTAATTAATTCTCAAATTTGCTTAATTCGCGACAAGGGCCGAAATGACCGAAATACGAAAAACTTTTTAAAGATTATTTTTGTCTGGAGATGTCTCTTCTGCTATCATTTCATGTTATATTAACTTTTGACAATAATTTTGTGACAGATAGAGCTTTAGCCAAGCTTTGTCCCAATAATTTTGAAGATTCTTTTCGGAATAAACATGCTGACAAAAAGAGTAGAGTCTGCTTATGCGCTGTATGGAATTTGATATTAAAAACCCAGTACATTGAAATCATCTGAAGGAGGGCTTCAATTGCTCTATAATTAAACATCGGAATTCCATCAGCGTAACCGAACAAACATAAACCTTCATCACTACTGTTGCCCACTGCACTCAAGCATGATGTTTCATCCATTTTTGGAGTAATACTTCTTAATGGTGTTCCAGGCTAGAATAGAAGTCAGTAAAAATGTAAGGAAGAAAGAATAATTTAAATAATGTAAATCTAATTTTTACCACGTAAGGTTTGCAATATTTTAAAGTAATATTTAAATAAAATTCGGTGAGGTTTGTCAATATTTAAAAAAAAATTGTATTACTCGTCAAATTTAAAAACAGCTTAAGGAAACAGGTTTGTAATGTTTTATTCATGTTGTATCGTACTGTTCAATTTAATTGAATACTTTAACACTAATTTAATAAATAATTTTAAAAGTTCTCAATTTGTGATATAGCAGAGAGAAACAAATATGATCAATTTGCTAGATCTTATAGAACACCACTATAAAATAATAAGTAAAAATAAATAATATGTAACTGAATCGGTTAAATGTCAGAAAAGAAATTTTGAATTACATTTTAAAATGTGAAAGTTGTTAGCAAACTTTGTTATTCAGTGTTTCACAAGAAAAATATTGGCCATTTCTTATAAACCGTTTTATAAACTAATATTGTTCTGTAATGTTCCAAACCTTACACTAAAGTATTATGAAATTATTTATTCAAAAAGAGCTTCGTATAAATTCCATTAATTAATCTTATGAATTAAAGCAATTCTTTTTGGTTTTCCTTTCTAATGTGAAATAACTTTGGCAAATTTAATAAAACGTGAATAGTCAGTAAGTTAACATCTGCATCGGAAACTGATGGCAAAATACATATTATCTTAGGAAGCGCGTCCAACCAATTTCTTCGTAACGTTGTAGCTGAGATATTATTATCTTCGGTGAATTCCCATAAAAGCTATTATTAAAAGAAATAAAATTATTTCTTGTTGAAACAATTATAAATTTACTAAAATACTGTTAAACACTATCAGTTACAGTTACTGTCCGGAGTAAATTCACCGTTTCTAGTTTCTCTAACCTTCGGAGAACACATGGGATCTTTTTGACCCCACGCTTTTTTATGAAAAGATTTTTATCTTTCTTTAATATTTTTAATAAGGATTTTCAAGTAAACAGACTTATTCTACAGAGTTTAAACTATATTTAAAAAAATTATTTATAGTTTGATTAGATGAGTAGTTTAAAATTAATTAAGCTTTGAAAAATGGTTTAAAAGAGGTGTGTTCTCCTAGGGTTAATAGTCTCATGTAATGTTTTATAAAAGATTTTACTAAAAATTATGAAAAAATTACTTTAAGGCAATATTAGTAACTGTAATACCACTTTATGAAACTCACATAAGCTTATTAAAAGCCGTCTGCTACTCAAGCTGAGTTTATGGAACATACTAATTTATGTTAAATAAATTTGACTTAAATATTGAACGAATTTTATTATTTTTTAAAAGAACTAAATTATATTAGAGATTTTCTCCTTATCCTATCATACTTCAATTTAGGCCTTAAATGCTTCAGTAAGTTTTGTGTCTAAAATATGTTAATTTATACGTAATTATATTAAAATTTTCTATGTACCATTCTTCGTAGTCCTAATGCAGGATATTTTTTAAGCATATCGCTTGCAGATAATTTTTTATTATCCTTGCTGAGACATTCTCTAGTTTGTTGGAAAGTTCGTTTCAGAATTTTTTTACTGCCATCTTTGCCTTTTCTTGCTTCTCTTTGCCATTATATCCTTTTGCTCTTTCTGCCATTCTGCATCAGTAGTCTTCCTATTTTCTTTAGTCTTCTTTATCTTCTGCCTTTTTAAGCAATCTTTTAAAGATTTTTCTACTTCCACCTATGTGCAATATAAGAAAATTATTTAATAGAGTATGTGTTATGAAAACAATACATTTGATGCCTTTAAAAAAATAGTAGTAAAGGTATAAACGTGAGTGGTTTATGTTTAGATGATACCATTTGTGTATTTTCATTTAAAAATGACAAACGTAACCTTACTATTTAGCTTTTAATATCTTATACTGTGATAATTCATAGTGATGCCAATGTAAAATAAATATAACAAGTTTGATGAATTTAGAATTTTTACTGTTTCCAAGATTTATTTGCAGAATTATATTAGATTGAATCATTTTCTGTTACAGACATTAAATTTCCTATAATTCTCAAGAAGAACGTGAAGAGTGAAGATAAATTAGTAATATTTGATAATGATAATATTTACTGAAATATTAATACTTTCAAATTTAAATTAATATTCTCGAATTATTTACTCATTTAATATGATAGTTTTATAATTCCCTGCATAAAATAGTAACAAATTATAATTCGTTTAAAATAATAATTTTGAAAATAACTACAATCTTATTACAGAATAAATTTCTTTCATGATAAAAATCTCTTTTAAAGACAATTGTGAAACATGTTTACAACATAAAAAATATATAAACGACTTACATATTCAATCCTAAATACACCTTTAAAAAAAGGAAACTTCTTAACCAAAGCAAAAGCGAGTTCCTTTACTTGGTGAGAATTTGTCTTGTCATGTTGTATCATGTTACAAGTTACCATTTGAATTATTTCTGACTGTTCTTTAAAGTCAATGTCTCCTGAATTTATTGACTTCAATAAATGTCACCGGAACTGATCAGAAATTAGGTATTCAAGTGTGACCTAAAAACAATAATTATGAAAGTTAAATTGAAAACAGGATAAATAAAATTTAGAATGAAAATCGAGACAGAAAGAATTGAATATCAAGAGCAAAAAAGAGATATAATTGAAATAGTAGATTTACAAACAGTATGAAAATTGAATTTCTTTTCAGTACTTTGTCTTAAATATTTTGTTATAGCAAAGTATAAATATAAAAAGAAAAGTATAAATAATTAATATTAAATAGTTGCTCAAAAGATTAGAGATGAAAGTAAAATAAAATAGAGTATCTGCCTAAAACACTATCTACACTTTGTTCACATAGAGCGCAAGTATGATGCTGTTGCTGAGAATTTTATATTAATATTATTATTTTATTATTAATTTTATATGAATTAACGCATCTGCATTTGATGATGAGGGAAGATTATCAGGGTCTTGATCATTACACAAACATCTGAATGTTTGTGAAGGATGTGCATCCTTTTCATTTGGAAAGTCTAGTTGTGGATCATCGACTGCAATTGAAGTGGATTTTATAATTTATAACAAATTTAAAATGAGAGACAATAATAATTGAAAATATAAATTATTCACACTAAACAGTTTGTTCAATAATATTGAATTGTATGTTAAATTATAATGCAACTTCTTATAAGTTGAACGGGTAAACATCCACAGTAACTGCATTAAAAACCAACTTCAGGGATCCATTCATATTCGCGGCAGTCTGGATGCTCCATACAACATCCTCTTTGAGTATTTCGAGAATCCTTGCCAACAATACTCATGGTTAAAAATTAAAATACAAAATCAAACGTACCTGCAAATTAAAATCATGTTAATATTTTTTAAGTAAGATATTTTTATACAGTAAAGATTTTTAAAATAAAATATAATAATGTAATTAGAATAATTTATCGCGTAAAATATTAGTAGTAAATGAATTAATTAGTATAGAGTGGCTAGTGGTGAAAATAAATGATTTTGTAAGTGTTAGAGGATTTTTTTGTCTAAAGAACTCAGAAAATTAAAAACAAACTTTTTGATCGATTAAAACTAACCAAATTCTTAAAAATGATTGAAAGTGTTGATAATATGTTAATTTATACACTTAATGCAAGTCGCCGAAATTTTACTTGACTATTACGTAAGCTTCATCTTTCGTAATATGACTGTGGTAGATATTGGGAGCGAAAAGATCTTTCAAATTGTATTTAACCCTGTAAAAAAAGTATTGGGAGGTACGGGATTCCGCATTGCAAGTGCCTACCTGTCAATGCGGTATTCGCGAAATAGCGCATTGGGTGTCGTGGTGAATGCGGTATTCAAGGGGTCCCAATGCGGTGCAAGTTTTAAGCTTTAAAAAAAAGAAAATACGTGACAGGAGTAAATAATTAGTGTCAGTGAATCAAAATACGAGTTAAAGGAATGAAAAAATACCAATAGTGAGTGTGAAAATGAAGCTTAAAGAAATTAAGGTAAGATAGTTGTTAAATGTAAGTCCAATGTGGCATAGGCTTTTTTCAATGCGGCGCATAATCTGTATATAGTTCGCGCAGTGCAGCGGCGCTCTCTTCTTTACCAATAGCGGATTCTTTCTATTCAAATGGTAATTTTGAAAATAATGAAAAACAATATTAACTAAAAGTTGATAATGTATTTCAATCAATAAAAAAATGTTGAGAGCGTTCGACGGTCTCTAAAATTTGTAGGTTATGTGCGACTTACAGTTATCGCCAAAGAAAAACGATGACACTGTCTGTTTGAAATTACGTGAAAATAGTAAACAACCGTTTTCGAACTAGTGTTTCTATGCACACAAGCACTTTTAACAAAATCTGACAACGTCCAATTGCCAAAAATGTTTTTAATTATCTGAATTAAAAGGATTTTGTTAATTCATGCAGAAACACGGTTTCAGGATTGGAAATACTAAAGTAATGTAATGACAGGCGGCAAGACGTGTGTTATAGCCATTTTGCCAGTAGAGCTCTACTGGCATAAATGTAAAATGACGCGTAAAAATGACTCAAGGATGGCATCACCCTGGGCGAAGGTTTCAAAATGGCTATAGCAACCTTGGTAAGAGCCTAGGACAAGAAGGATCACAAGACTGGGACCACCATTGCTAATGATCGCTTCCCAGGGAATGGGAATTGCCTGGCTATACCAAAGCAAAGAGCATTAAATATATTTATTTTTTAATTCGCGAACCCAGGGACAACCCTGACACCTCCCTTTTCCAGTCTTTTGACCGCCAGAAGCGCAGCAAAATAATTTTGATTTTTTTTCCCTTTTTTTAAATTCGCGAACCCAGGGACAACCCTGGCACCTCCCTT